>JACEGR010007688.1:0-45861 GCA_014170235.1 Listronotus bonariensis
AAACCCATTTCTCTGTGTATTCCTAATGTAACAGATTTTCTACACTTATACTTATGTTTCATTAAATACTAAATTATGTTTTTGCCTTTAAAAATAACATAATCAAAAAGGGGTAAATAATCCACAGCAAACAAGTAAAACCTAGAGGTACGTATATCCACCAAAGCACAACTAGAAACTTTTTTTTATGTTGACAAAAGCTCAAAAAAACGAAAAAAGGCAACTTTGCAATAATTCTCTATTCACTATTTGCTTATGTGCCATAAAAAGTTAAAACCGAGTAACTACATTTTATTAAAAAAGTTTCATTACTTATTTTTTTAAGCGTAACTAAACAATGTCACAAACTAAATTTAATTCTAGGTTAATACTAATACTTATACTAAAATTAAGTTCTGATTTATAAGCTCGGCTTTATTTATCAATATTTTTGTATTAATTATGGAAATGGAAACGGTAAACTATGAGGAGAAAGACAATTATTGTACTCTGCTTGGCTACACCGCTTGCGCAACTCTTCTTGCAGATTTTTGGGTATCTCTTTGTTAGAATCATGTATTGGAGACGACCATCTCGGCATGCGTAAGATGCTACGAGAAATGGTGATTCTTAACTTATTCGATACTCGGTAACAAGTCGACAACTTCCGAGTTCGTACGTCATTTGATCTCGGTACCTTCGATGCTGTCGAGAAGAATAACGAAGCAATTTGATTGGTTGAAAAATGTAATATTTGTCAAACGAAAGCAAAATGGTACAAGGATTAGATTACTTCCGAGTTTTAAGAGAAATAATTGTACAATATATATTTAAAAAGAAGATCGACATTTTATTAACCAATAAATAATTTATAATTATTGTATTTTTACCTAGTTCTTCTAAGCGAAAAGCAAAGTGCTTTAAGAGAAGGTGGCCCAACTTTCATTTGGACAGTTGAAATATGTGACGTCAAAGGTATTCTTTAAGAAAAAGAATGTCAGTTATTTCTTTAGTGTTTTGTAAATGTCGTGTTAATCATGTTTATATTAGTAAGTAAATAGTGAAAAAAAATACTTTAACAATAATTGTATAAACTATATTTTAAATTTTGAATATAATCAAAAATGACACCAATGACGTCACATGTATCAGCTGTTTACTGTCATAACAAAGTTGGGCCACCTTCTCTCTAAGCACCTTGAGCGATAAGTCAAAATCAAGGAGATAAACTTATTAAAGTTTATCTCCTTGAGTCAAAATAACAAACGACATTTAGTTTACAACAATCTCTTATCAATGTATACTAAGTTTATAAACTTAACGTTTCGTTCTGTGGTCGTTTTGCTTCCGCCGTCGTCGACTTTTCAAATTGTTAAATTAAAAAGGGTAGGTGCCAGACGTAAATTGAAGTTTAAGCTTAATTTATATACTTGACGTTTCGTTGTCGTTACCGTATTGCTGCGCCGCCGTTACCAATCGACCTTTGCAAATTGTTAAATAAAAAACCTATTGGTCGATAAACAAACGTCTGCGAACTACGCCGGCGACGATAAGTTAAAATCGGCAAAGGATAACAATAACAAGCCAAATATGGCAACGCGTCCATATAAAAGGCCTTATTAAACGCCATAAAGTTTGAGCTTAATTTATAATACTTGACGTTTCGATGGTCGTTACCGTATTGCTGCCGCCCTTACCGACTTTGCAAATTGTTGAAAAACACTATTGGTCGATAAACAAACGTCTGCGAACAACGACGACGACGATTCGTTAAAACTCTGGCAAAGGATGAACAATAAACGCAAATGCGACACAACGCGTTCCTATAAATGATTACATTAAACGCCATAAAGTTTAGGCTTCAACTTGACAAATCGTTGTCGTTGCCGTTACGCTTGCTGTCGCTGCAGTTTGAACATTGTTAATGAAACAATCCTGTTATCGATCACAAACGTCTGTTGAACGATCCATTATCAACAGTTTTAAACTTGGTCAAGTTGACTCAAACAACGTGCCAGACACTTAGGCAACGACATCATATAAATGGTTAAATTAAATCGCGATAACTTTATGCTGCGAACGTGCCAGATGGCAGCAGTGAGAACGGCAGACTCATTGAACGCTGTTAGCATGGAAACATCGCTACGTCATACTTTAATAGCATCAAAAATGCCCCAAAACACACATCCTCATCAAGCGCAAAAACCAGACATTCACAATCCATGGCGCTAGTTATTCAGCTGCAATTCTGCTAGACAGCCCTTTGGCAAAAAAAATACATACGGTCATCGGTTCTTTGTATGTAAACATTTACTAGATAATGACGTAGCTGTGTTGAACCTACAGGGTTCGTACTTTACGTCAAGGAGTATAATAAGGCACTGGAGGCAGCTGTCCCCCTCAGGAGCCCAAAAATACCTACATGGGTTGTTTATGGAAGGGTGTTGCCAGTTCCTTGCCTGGTTTATGTAAATAGCATGCCTAAGCCTTCGTTGTTTACTTTCACCTTGGACGCATTCAGAATCGACGCCCGTGAACATTGGCATGCGCAATAAGCGTTGTCAGCAAACGGGGTAATCTGTAACCTCATAGGCTGTCTCAATCTGAACGCGCCTTCTGGAGTCTGATGCTGCCCATCCTTCTGCAAGGCACGAGTCCTGCGCACCCAGTCTTTACTATCGGACTGTGATCTGAAACATAGTAACTGTAGAACCATTTTCGATAGGGTTTCGAGTCGCCGTCGAGCACTGGCACGACCGAGAGGCAGACGTATACTGCAAAGAAAAGCACTCTGATTGGTTGAAAATTAACTGCTCAAATGAAATTGCGACGCATAAATACTTCGTAAGCAAAGATAGCAGACGCTAACAAAATGAATACCATCAAAAGAGACGAAAATATGCAAATACTAAAGTCATCAAAGCAGTGAAAAGGTCAAAGAGCGTCAATATGAAAACTCGCCAATATTGGCCAATTGTACAGTTAAATAGGTCAAAATATTATAGTTGCCAACATAACTTTCCCAATTTTACGCTGTACTACGGACTACGACTCGATGGATATTGATGGAATTACGTATTCGATAGGTTTCGAAGGGATACCGAGAACTCGATATCGAACGAGTCGTCTCGTGTCTAACTCCATAAAGGTCGGGCCACACATAACCGCACCGAGCCCGGATTCACGGTGATAGAGGAAAGTGGGACAAATTAATTCGGAAAAATTTAAAAGCACTTTTCATGCTCTTAAAAATATAAAAAGCATATTTGTTAAGCTAAGTTTATTGTTTCATGTATGTATATCTCTTTGTTTAAATAAAACAGACTTTCCTAATTATCTCAATTCCTTTTTATTCAAACTTTGACTTTAGTATAGGTAAAAGTCTGGCCACACATAACCGCATTGATGCAGGGGCGGTCATATCAACTTTTCGAGAGGGGGGGCAATTAGGTGTGTTTAGGTAAAAAAAATTAAACGGTTACAATGGATGTGGTATGGAAAGGGGAGCCATGTCCCCCCTTTTATTACCGCCCCTGCACTGATGTCTCACAAGACTCGCACCGTAGCACGACCGTGTTTCGTACGGTTTGAAACATGCCCAGCCAATGAAATCATACGTGGATCGGATAGCGTCAATGTTTCCCAAACCAAGCTTTGAGTTAACGACCAAAATACAAAAGGTTAGTTTACGTGCGTCACCTTTTATTTCAGTTCATTACGTATAAAAGTTAAAAGTTAGTGGTTAAATGCTATTGTAAACAAACAAAGGAAAGAAGAAGTGATTTAATAAGTAATTAAATTAATTTTATTGTGACATCTTGTGAATAATATGTGAGTAAAACTTACGAAAACCAAGGTTTATTTATATGTATACTTGGAATAGGTTGCGACACATCATCGACTTTGGGTGGTTCGAGGTCGGGGATGCAAGGGAAAGCATATTGTACCGGGAAAAGTTGGCAAGACTCTGGGTAAAGTCATTATATTTTGACGGCTGATGATTAATCCAGTGGCGTCTAGAAGTTGTGCTTTTCGTTTTGCATTGTTTTCAAAGTGATATTTGTGGAAAAATGTAATTCCAAAGGTTTTTATTTAAAGTCGAAAAGGTTGCGACTTAATAATAATTAAAAAGTGTTTTTTAAACGGTTATTCTAATAATACTATAAACTGTATTTCTCCGGCACTGATAAACATGGCCGATAAATGGCCACTGTGACGTCAACACACGTTAAATCAATATGGCCGTATGTCTCGATCCAACACCGACTCCACAGAAAGCCTATCAACTACATCCAATATGGCGGCGCTACTAGTCAAGTAGTGTATAATAAACTGTCGTTCCTTAGTACTTAAATATTTGTTATTGGGCATGTTTATCGTAATCAAAATATTTTTTTATGATATTTAATCGTAAAATATTACATATTATACAGTGTGTCCGATAAAGTTGAAACCATATGGAAAACGTTTTCATTATTCGTTTTCGAAAAAAAAAAATTCTTTATACAAAGTTCTGCATGGTCTAAAACTTCATATGCAATTATTAAATTTTAATTTTCTTTAGTCTTATACGAGATATGTTAAAAAATAGAATTTTGCTCAAGAGTAAAGTACCTTAATTTTGAAAAATCAGAAAGTGCTATTAAAGAAAGTTGTTCAGAATTAATGAGCATGTACAAATATGAAATTATAGCAATTAAGCATAAGCATTCAGATTTGGTGAAAAACGTTAAAATTGTATCCTGCCAGAAAAGTAATAATAATTTATATGGAAGGAATTTTTATACTAAACTGCTGTAACTGCATATTTGGACGTCTTTTTTTTCCTTTTTAAAATAAAATTTTTTGATATTAAACACCAAGGTACTTTACTGTTTAAGAAAAATTTATATTTTTTGACAAATCTCATATAGGATTTAAAAAAATAATAAAATTTGATAACTGCATATTGACTGAACTTTTTTCCCAAAATGAATAATAAAAAAGTTTTCCATATGGTTATAACTTTATTAGACGCAGTGTATAATACAGTAAAAATTAATTTTAGTGTTTAAACAAAAAAATGAAAAAAAATTTTTTTTATAGAACTAGAAATTGACATACTTACCAAAGCAGTATTAATTTTTAGGTCGAATTTCGCATTACATTTTACACTGCTTTTATTTTAAACATGTAGACTAGAAAATTTTTAAATATTAGCATTATATTTGTATCTGTTTTGTTCGAATATTTTCGAATGTAGAATATATTATTAATGTTCCTTTAAAATTACAATTAAATACATATTATGTTTTTACTTACAATGTTCACAAAATTTAATAGATGATTAAATTTAACATACATTCTGAGCTTGATATGTATTTATTTAGTTATTTATTTCACTTTATTTTCTATAATAATCCAAAAGGATATGACAACGTCAAAAAATACAAATTAGTACTATAATTAAAAAATGTACAATAATATTGTTTTAGCAATCTTAACAAATATTATACAAAATAAAATAAAATGTTAGACAAACTAATGCACTTTAAAACAGATTACAAATCACACAACCCCACCAAATTTGTTTTCACCATACTTGAGCAGGTATCATCTGAAAATAAATACTAATATTATAAACTAACTTACAAACATTAAAAATATGTTATGCAAACTATTTATTCTTTTTTGTTGCCAGATTTTATCCGCTTCAATTGGGGGAGGCATATTATTATTTTTGAAAGTTAAAACATGATTTTTTTGTTTGGCAAAATTTTTTAAAAATAGATTTGAAAATTTAAATAAAAATTCTTTAACTATCTAATTTGTGTCATGTTTTTGACAATTATGCCCCAAAAATAAATTTTAATCTACACCATTAATATAATTAAGAGACAGTTCTCTTAAAAAAACTAATGTTTTGGTTAACAGTCCTTCTATAGTCATATACATATAAGCTGCACATATCACGTCATGGTTAGGGTAGCATAATCCACCCCTGTCGTTTGCAGAAATAAGAGTAGTTTGATCCAAACTGCCAGTGCAACTTATACGTTGTTTTAGAATGAAAAATTTTATTGTAAAAATAGACATTTTAACAATTTAAGATTAATTCAGTGACCTATTTTTTCTTCTGTGTTACACTTTAGTAGTAAAAATTAAAAGGTACCCACCTGGTTTTAAGCGTGGCCTGTTCAGTGGTTCATCCAAAATATCCCCTGTATTATTAGTATAAAATTTTGTACTGCGTTCTATATCGTCACTTTGAAAATGTAACTTATAAACCTACTAAGAATATAGACAACTTTATATTTTTAAACAAAATACAATTAGGATCACTTATACCTTATAGAATGTGTTGTTGGAATAAAATTCTCCCTACAAATAGCATGTATCCACTTGTTTTTAAAATCTTCATTTGAGGAAAAAGAAAAAACTGAAACCGTTGGGCCTTTACTGGCACTGGTACTCTTACAAAGAGGCACACAACAAGAGTACGGCATTTTCAAAAAACTTCATAATTTGTTAAAAAACAGAAATTTACTATAAATTCAGTATATAACCTCTCGTCTTTTGAGTGTGAAAATCGCAGAGAAAATCACAAAAAACATTAAACACTATACTAAGAGGGTCCTTTTAGTTCACTAGGCCAATAAAAAGTTAATAACACAATGTTTTAATTAGAAAAAACTGGTTTAAACGGATGTAAACAACCACTTGTTGATACACCACTACACAAACATCACAAGAAAAAAAAGGTTAATAAAACATACACTGTACTAACAGTTGCAAAAATCAATTTTAAACGTAAATAAATTATCCGAGAGAGATAGCTGCTGGGCCTTCCTTGTCTGTGGCATGTATCTTAAGGAAGGCAAGACAGCGCCGAATGGCAGCGTTGAGTCGACTTTATCGTTTGCCCGCCAAATTCAAATTATATAGCTGTGCTCATTTTTGCCCTTAATGTGAGGTACTTTGTTTTTGTTTCCTATTAATATAAAATATTGGGGTTTAGTTCAACAGCCAGCACACACACCTAACTAAAAATGTCATTTTTATTTGGTTTTTAATATAGATTTTTTCTTACAGATAACCATGTCAATATTACCTTAATTATCTGTTGAAAAGCACAAATTTAATATATACACGTGTGATCACTAATAAAAGTCATTATTCAAAGTCCAATTAAAGGTAAAAACCCACGAAACACACAATAAATCACAGAAAAATGTATACAAACTGTCCAAACCAATCGGCCATTGAAAAATATCAAACACAAATATCCGATTAACATTTCGGCGGGACTGCCTGCGCGCTTAGCGTTTGTCCAAGTTAATATTATTCGATTCATGGTATATTTTCTCTCTCTTAATTAGATGTGAGCCAAAGGACATTAAAGTTTACATGCAGAAATTGTAAAACAACTTGGCAGCCAGGGCAAAGCGATGATTGCTCCATCTACGATAGCCTGCAAACACGATGAAGAAGACAAGGAGCTATTAGAATTGGTCACGTCATCGATTAAGAAAAAAATACAAACATAAGGAAAGCAATACTACCTTTTAATGACTTTCGATAACAGTACGATATCCAGCGACTGAACCCAAGCAGCAAGCTGACGTCGTATGGACGTCTCTTTTTAGTCATTTTAGGTGACATTTGGTCAGCAGAGGTCGTCATGAGATGACGACAAAATGACGTTAAATTGACTGGCCTTTCTAAGTAACAAACAAAAGACGTCCCGTTAGAAACTTCTTGCTGCTTGCAATTTCCTTGCACTGCAAGGTCGCATCTCTGGGACACTGTCCAACCTGGAAATGCAGATTTTACCCTTAGCCGAAGATATTTCTTTCAAAGCTAATTGAAATCACCAACCGCAGACCGGTCTCGAACTATTTTGGTCTCATTGGAACAGTGTAGGCGATAAAAAGCGAAAATGTTGAATAAACGTACTAGTTTATTGTCCATTACGCCATCTATCGGTAGAGTGTTTTTCTATTTCAATTTTTGTAAAATTATTAGTCTCTATTTTTCTGTCATATGATACTTTGGTTGGATTTTGAGACGAATTATATAATGTCACATGATTTTTCTGGCGGGTTTTCTAAACATGACGTCATTAGATTCTTATAAGCTAGTATAACGAAAAAATGAGTCGGTCGAAAAGACGTCACTAACGACGTCAAAAAACATGTCATTAAAAATGACGTCAAGTCACTTTGGTCCGATGACGTCCTATGACCAAAAATGACGTAAAAATGACGTCAGCTTTCTGCTTGGGAAAACACTCTGTGAAGATTTAAAGTTTCATTATTCGCTCGATAAACTCTTTTCCTTTACTTTCTTTGCCTTCTCTTTATGCCATTTTTTGCAAGCATGCACGCACGTATCTCTCCCTTGCCGACGGAACCCTTAACCAAAAATAATTGCGCAATACTGGATCCTTACTCGGATGCAATAATTGCAACATTGTGCAATAAAAATTAAACTCACTCAAACTTTTTGTATATTCATTGCGCAATCGAGAGACTTAGATGATCAATATTATTACAAAATACATAATATTGCCCAATATAATTGATCGTCTAGAGGACGCCTAACCAACTTTCTAATAAATTCGCAAAACACAAAATATATACTAATTAATAAATTCTATTAACCAATCAGCCCAGTCGGAGAAGCTAATTTAGAGCCCTTAGAGTACGACCGAGAGAATAACTCAGAATTTAATTTTGGTATTATTATTAGCATTAGTATTAGTATTACCCAAAAATAAATTCTAGTAACGTAGCTACTTTTGGGGTTAGGCGGGGCAGTGCCCCAGAGACCTGCAAATTCAGGGGGCCCTTTGGAGTTGAGTGGGTCCCTGGGCTTTGTATTGAAATACTGACAACAAATGCAATGAAAAATGAAGGTGAAAGACCTTTGCCTGTAGTGCTGACAGAGTAATTATTTGGGTGTCTCTCGACTGTTACCTGAAACGAGACAGATTTTGAGAAAATGTCGAAACATCGTCAAGATATTTTTATTGAGTGGGGAATGTTTTTTACAAAAACTGGACGGCGCCCTCTTTAACACCTTAACACTGTGTCACCACCACAAAATTTCCAATGAGAAGGCGGTCTAATGTTTTAAAAGCCTGACGAGTACTTTATAGCCTCTAGAATATGAAGTCAATATTCACCCAATAGAAAATGGCGGCAATTTTTAAAAATTACCAAACAATTGATTTGGATGGTCATATTTCCGAAACTAATAAAGTTAGATGTACTTAATGTGGTATTTTCTAAAGCTCATTTAAAGATCTTTTAATGGTAAAATAATATACAGGTTGTTAAATAAAAATATGTACTTTTCTTCTACCCTGTATATTACTACCAGTATCACCATTAAAAAGACCTTTAAAAGAGCTTTTTAAGAAAACACCACGTTAGTACCTAACGTGGTGTTTTTATGTAATTTATGTAATTTTAAAGTACCGCCATTTTGTAATAGGTAAAGATATTGACTTCATATTCTAGGTTAAAAGTACTCGTCAGAGCTTTAAAACATGTATCACTCGACCCGCCTTCTCATTTAAGAATTTTGGGGTGGTGGCCCTGGTGGTTAAGGGGTCCAATTTTTTGTAAAAACGTTCCCCTTCAATAAATATCTTGACGTGTTTCGGCGATTTTCTCAAATCTGTCTCGTTTCGAAGATAACTTGAGCGGAAAGTTTTTAAATGAACACCCTGTATGAAAATGTTTAAATAAAGTTGTTTTTATTACATGAGGACCTTTTTTGGCTCCTCGATATTAGCATTTTTTTTGGGCCCTACTTCAGTTTTCTCTGCCCAAGGGCCCCACTGAGCTAGCTACGCCACTGAATAAATTTGGTCATTTTTGCGGCATTGTGTGCAGACATTTTAAAAAAGATAATTTTCTAGAAACTTTTGGCAACTCCTGATCTTGATAAAATTTGGTATACGGGGTTTTTTGTTGCGCTGATCATGAATCTGTAAGAATTTTTTGGCGAACACGTTTTGTTCTCGAGATATTCATTATCAGACTTGAAATTATTTAAACTAATATAATCTCATTTTACTATATTCCTCCTGCGTTTGGCTATAATTCTTGATTTAAAGCTAAAGTGTAACACAATATTTGATTTTTAACTCCTATTTTAAGAAAACTAAAACTTTTATATACTATGAAGAACTGTTCTGGTAAATTCTGGTTAGCCATTTTTGAGGCGTTTTCGGCCTCATTTTGGTACCTTTTTGGTTAACAGATAAACAATGGCTTAAACTTCATTATATATCAATTGGTATGTTTTTGGTTAAAAGTTTTACCTATTGTTTATCTGTCAACCAAAATGGGTACCAAAATGAGCCGAAATCGCCCTTGGAGTCTTGTTAAGATTTTATTTTATTGGATTAAAATAATTTCAATCGAGAGGTATAATGAACATTTGTTTAGAGTTTAAACATTTGTATGGTAAGTAACTTTATATTAAATATTTCATTATTTGATTTCTTTCAAAAGTAATCTTAACTCTTATTATATTGTGCAAGGACATAATAGATCTTCATAGTATATAAAAGTTTAAATTTTTCATAAAATGTTTAATAAACTTTTTATTCTATTCTGGAGGGAAGCCAAATAATATTTTGTTTACCAAATTTTTGTTTCATTTTATTATTGTTTTGAATTTTAGAGCAAGGCTGTCTCTAGTCGGTATATGCTATAGGTCAATCTGCTGTCATCCAGTAAATTGGCGTATTCCCTTTGACTTGTAGAACCGTTCTTTAGAACCGATCAAAACAGTTTTAAAAGGAACACTAAAAACTGGGATTTGCCCGTTGATATAGACATTTATAAGATTTGACAGATTTGTTGTTCTTTGTTTGGTATTTATTTTAGTGGTTTATATTAATATTTTGGGGAATTAATTAACCACAATAAATTATTACAGATATTTTTCAAATATAACCAAGTATATTTACTATTTGCCCTTTTGCATATGTCATTACTGTCAGAACTAAGGAGGTCAGCAGTGGGATTCTTAACTTCTCGATACGAGACGACTCGTTCGATATCGAGTTCTCGGTATCCCTTTCTCGAAACCTATCGAATACGTAATTCTCATATCCATCGAGTCATAGTCCGTAGTACAAATGTGAATTGGGAAAGTTATGTTGGCAACTATAATATTTTGACCTATTTAACTGTACAATTGGCAATATTGGCAAGTTTTTCTTTGACCTCTTTTGACCTTTTCATTTTGTGCTTTTTTAGTATTTTTTATATTTTCATCTATTTTATGAGTATTTTATTTTATTCTTTGTCTATTTCTTGCTTACGAATATTTATGCGTCGCAATTTCATTTGACAATTAATTTTCAACCAATCAAATTGCTTCTTTGTAGTATACGTCACCTCTCGGTCGGTACCGAGTACTGACATCAATTCTCGAAACTAGTGATGTGAGAATACGTATTAATTATTCCGTCTATTCCGAATAGTAAACTATTACGAATTAATCCGAATATCAAAATATTACGTATTAGTTAAATCCGTTAAATGTTACGTGTATATATGCAACCCGTAATGTCGCCTGATATTCGTAACCCGTCATAGGAATACGAAGGCGAACGTCGCTAACGGATGAAAATACGGAATACGGTATATCTACTATTTATTATTAAATGGAGTCGGGTCGGGGCGGGGATATTCCTTTGATTTAAATCGTTTGTTTGCCAGTGGCGGTGCGTGATGTTTGAATGTTTGATGTTTTGTATTCTATTATTCTTTTTATCGAATATTAAGTTATATTTTTTGTATTTCGTTTGATTTATATAGTGTCCGTCGTGGTTCTTTTTCTACTTGTTTGCCTTTTGATGATATAGTTAGTTAGGTAGTTTTTAAGTCAGCTTTTTCAAAAGAGAATGTTTATTTCTTATGTCGATAAAGTTTATATTTATTTAATTTGATATGATTTCATTGTTGCGTCGCATAAACAAACAAGACTGTTTCCGTAGTCGGAAATACTCGGAATAATCTAATTCGGATACGAATGATTTCCATCAAGCGCAATGTTGCCGCACCCTTCGATGCGTGGAAATAATACGGAATAGTAATACGTAATAGTACATTCCGAATATCAAACTATTCCGAAACCATACATTCCGAATATCAAAATCATCCGAATATTTAGAAACCTATCGAAAATGCGATTCTCAATTTATATCGACTCGTAGTCCGTAGTAAAGAGTAAATTTGCACAGGACCGTACGCAGAGAGTGGAAAAATAAAGACTCCAGGGGCGCATTCAGATTAGACAACCTTGTGGTAAAATTTACCCATTTTGTGACAACGCTTATTGCGCATGTCTTTAACGGGCGTCGATTCTGAATGCGTCCAAGGTAAGTAAACAACGAGGCTTAGGCATGCTATTTACATAAACCAAAAAAAGGCTTAGACGACACCTTCAATAAACAACCCATGAGGTATTTTTGGGCTCCTGAGGGGGGCAACTGCCCCCATTGCTTAATTTATAAACTTGACGTAAAGTACGAACCCTGTAAGTTCAACACAGCTACGTCATTATCAGCCAAATGTTTACATACAAAAGAACCGACTTGCCATGTATTTTTTACCAAAGACATCGCTTAATTGTAGCACAGAATAACTAGCTGCCGCAAATTGTAGATATATAGTTTTTGTACTTGATGAGATGTGTGTTTGGGGCATTTTGATGCTATTAAAGTATGACGTAGCGATGTTTAACTAACAGCGTTTAAACTCTACCGTTTCCGCTGCCACTCAATTACGTTCGCAACTTAAATTTATCGCGTTTAATTTAACCATTTATAATCGTCGTTGCCGTATTTGGCTTGTTGTTTAATTAACTTGACCAAATTTAAACTGTTGTTATTGGTCGTTAACAGACGTTTGTGATCGATAACAGGATTGTTTCATTAACAATGTTCAAACTGCAGCGACAGCAGAAGCGTAACGGCAACGACAACGATTTGTCAAGTTGAAGCCTAAACTTTATGGCGTTTAATGTAATCATTTATAGGAACGCGTTGTCGCATTTGCGTTTATTGTTATCCTTTGCCAAGTTTTAACGAATCGTCGTCGTCGTTGTTCGCAGACGTTTGTTTATCGACCAATAGGTTTTTTATTTAACAATTTGCAAAGGTCGATTGGTAACGGCGGCAGCAATACGGTAACGACAACGAAACGTCAAGTATATAAATTAAGCTTAAACTTCAATTTACGTCTGGCACCTACCCTTTTTATTTAACAATTTGAAAAGTCGACGACGGCGGAAGCAAAACGGCCACAGAACGAAACGTTAAGTTTATAAACTTAGTATACATTGATAAGAGATTGTTGTAAACTAAATGTCGTTTGTTATTTTGACTCAAGGAGATAAACTTTAATAAGTTTATCTCCTTGATTTTGACTTATCGCTCAAGGTGCTTAGAGAGAAGGTGGCCCAACTTTGTTATGACAGTAAACAGCTGATACATGTGACGTCATTGGTGTCATTTTTGATTATATTCAAAATTTAAAATATAGTTTATACAATTATTGTTAAAGTATTTTTTTCACTATTTACTTACTAATATAAACATGATTAACACGACATTTACAAAACACTAAAGAAATAACGACATTCTTTTTCTTAAAGAATACCTTTGACGTCACATATTTCAACTGTCCAAATGAAAGTTGGGCCACCTTCTCTTAAAGCACTTTGCTTTTCGCTTAGAGAGAACTAGGTAAAAATACAATAATTATAAATTATTTATTGGTTAATAAAATGTCGATCTTCTTTTAAATATATATTGTACAATTATTTCTCTAAAACTCGGAAGTAATCTAATCCTTGTACCATTTGCTTTCGTTTGACAAATATTACATTTTTAACCAATCAAATTGCTTCGTTATTCTTCTCGACAGCATCGAAGGTACCGAGATCAAATGACGTACGAACTCGGAAGTTGTCGACTTGTTACCGAGTATCGAATAAGTTAAGAATCACCATTTCGTAGCATCTTACGTGCCGAGATGGTCGTCGAGAATCGGCCTGCTGTAGTTAGAGAAATATTGCACAGCGAAATAAGGCTAAGCGCTAATAATACCGGCCCTATTTTGTCATTTGATTTTACGTAGATGAATAATAGGATAAAGACTGCCTTAATAAGGATGGTGCTTGCTTTTATGCATGTCGGATTTAGGTCGTGCATTATTTGGATCTTAGCAGTGTCTTATTTTAACTTCGAAATTGTTCGTGTAACCGAACGTCTGTCGGCCACAAGAATTGTTGTATCACTTAAGACAAACAATGGGCGCATTCAGGAGTACTCAGCTGCTTAGCCGCTAAGTATGCGGAGTGTCAAAACTTTCAAATTTAACCAATAGGATGGCTTTATTTTGACAGTTTTGACACTCTGCTTACCCAGCGGTTTAAGCGGCTGAGTACTCCTGAATGTGCCCATTAAAACTAAAATGCTAACTTGGCGGATTTGAGCTTTTATGGAAAAACTGGTAAAATAAATAGAAAAATGGGATTTGTAGCACTGCAAATCAAATACTAAGTACCAATTTAGCTTTCAGTCAAGAATTGAGTGCAAAAAGAGGAGGGGAAATAGTAAATTCAGGTTAGTTTTGGTTATCAAGTCTGATGATGAATGTGTCAAAAACGAAACGTGTCCGACTAAAAATTCTTTTAGATTCGTAATCAGCGCCCCAAAAACCCCCGTATACCAAATTTCATTAAAATCAGCGATGCGTCCGGCGGTTTGTAAATAATTACAAAAATGTTATTTTTTAATTTTCAAATCACTAGAACCGATACTACAGTGTCCGCCGATTAAGAATAAGTCTCTCTTTAACCTTTTTAGAAGAATTTAAGTGTACAGCCCCCATTTTGAAAAATTAAAATGAAAAAAAAAACTTCCATTATTTTAATATATTAGTAAACTACATACCAATTTTTGAAAATATATAATGGCTCTTTCATGAAAATCAATGAAAATTTAAGCATTTACAGGTATCTCTCCCCTAATATGGTAACTTGCAATAATTCTCTATGCTTCTCGACAGCACCCTATATAGCTACCGAAATTAAATGACATACGAACTCGGAAGATATCGACTCTCAAATAAGTTAAGAATCACCATTCGGTAGCGTCTCGATACGTTACGACTCGAGACGGCGGTTGAGAATCGGCCTGCAGCCCCCGGATTCTTAACGTCTCGATAGGTAACGACTTGGTCGGTATCGAGTTCTCGATATTCCTTTCGAAACCTATCGGCCTTATTTTCTCATCTGTTTTTACGTAAATAATTAATAGGATAAAGACTTATTTAATAAGGATAGTGCCTAGTTATGGAATACGGGAGATATCGACTCGAAATCGAGTTTCAAATAAGATAAGAATCACCATTGGGTATCGACTCGATACGTTACGTCTCGAGACAGCGGTTAAGAATCCGCCTGCAGTTACTCGTCTCATTGTTGTCTCTGGCCCGACCTTAACTCGGAAGAAATAAAGTTTTTCTTCTCTATTATTTATTTTCTCTCTATTTCGAACTCTGTAACACCAATTATTGTAATCTAACAAGTGGTATTCTATCAAGAAATTATCACTGAACAAACGGATGAAAGTGAAACTGATACCATTCTTTGAAACCTCTGTGGCTGACTTCATACTGAATGTTTTTTAATATTTCAAATGGCATCTCTGTCACGTGATAACATGATCATGATCACTTGCAAGTGATAGAACTGGATGATGGTAATTGAAAAGGAACCAAGCGACAAATTGGATATTTGAGTTATCAGCTATATACCTACTGTAATAAAAAATAAATCTTTCCAAAAGTTAACTACTTTTTAATTTTGTTATTTAAACATAATACGTCGTTTAAAAGAAAATGTTAGCCTTAACTGAATGCCTTTTTTCATAACTTTGAAACCGTAATCACTTAAATTTTTTGGTCAATAGTTCGTTTTAAATAAATAAATAAACCTGTAATAGTACTTAAAAAAGATCCAAAGTATCATGCTTTGTCTAAACAAATGGGGAAAATAAATTATGTTTTTATTAAAAAATATATTTTATTTATTTAGTCCAAAAATATCTAAAAAATAATAACTAATACTAATACAAACAGTTTTAACATAGGTCGTCAACCTGTCATTATGCATCTTCTTCCTCAAAATCAAAGTCAGCAACTGAGCCAAAACCCTCAATATCGTCTTCAAAATGTTCTATGCTTTTTGCTTTGAAATGATGGGGATAATTTTATATAAAGACAACCCCTACTTGGATCCTTTTATATAGAAGAAAACTGCATTTTACTATATATAGATGTCGCGAACTTTAACCTTTCTTTAACCCAGGCGGGTGGAACTTTTAAACATATAAAATAAATAGAAGAAAGTCGTTTGGTGTGGTACGTGTGGTGTCGTTGGTGCTAAAAACTCATTTTTCACGATTTGGCGCATGATTCCTTTTCAATTATCATCATCCAAGTGATAGAAGTGAAACTGATGTTTTTAAAAGAATACCACTACAGTCTTATTTTATTCTACCACACTCTTTATAAAAAAATCGTAATTGTTTAACTTATCGGACATCACTGATTTTAATGGGTACGTTCAGCCGACTTCAGCGGCTGAGTTGCTTGGTAAGCGGCCGCGTTCACCCGACCAGATGACAAGCTGCTTGAACTCAGCAGATGTCCATTTTACAAAGCGGTTTTTATTTATGCTAACCAAACTCGGCATTTATTTAGGCTTGCGCAAATGTCGGTCTTTAGGAAGTTTTGTTAGTCATCTTTCAAATTTTGGCTATATATTTTACTAAAATGTTGAACTAATCAGCGAAGCTTTCAGAGACTTGCCATACTGCTGAGTCGTTTTTCAGCTGAATCGCTTTACGTGCTTACGAAAAGCTGCTGATGTCGGATGAACGTACCCAATGATTTCGTTTTTGCGTACTCTGGGGTTGTTTGAGGTGATAACTACGAACCAAAATCTTTGTCTAATTTAGAGATTGCAAGTGCACACTTAAATAGTTTAAGCTAAAAATTAATAATTGGCAGCAAAGAAATATTATTTAAAGTTATTAGTTCATTTTTTGATATAGAAAATACTTTAATATCATTATTACAGAAAAAGTGATTTTAAATTTAAATAATATTTTATTATATATTTTTTCTTATATAAAATTCCATAAATGAATGAATATTTTAGCTAAAATATTCTCTGACAATCCCCGTACTCACGAGTTAAAGGTTACTATTTACAAAAAGCATTAAAGTGTATTTGAAAATACTTTTCAAAAATTACACTAGTTACTAAAAAATAATTGATTGCACCTTCCCCATCTTTTTACAGGGAGTCTACTAATTAATTGTTTAGGGTGTCCGGATTTCGTTGCAATTGCAGGATATCTTGGTTATTATAGACTCGCGAACTGTTGCTACTTTTTGATAAAATAAAAGATAACACTAATAGTATATTTCCTAACTAGTGCTGAAAGTGCCACTTTTCCGCACGCGACTGCAGTTCAGTGCGGAAAAGGTACTTTCGGCACGTGTTAGGAATGCTATTTTTTTACGAGTGTGTGAAAAAATGATTTGATAATATTATTTTTACCATTACTGCTTATTATTATTAAAAACATTAATCGTAAAAGAACAGTTGGTAGCATTTTGCAAATGAATCGTAGAGGAAAGTTGTTGTGGGTAAGTTGCGGAGTTGGAGATTGCCGTTGAGGTGTAATTGAACCGGTCGTCGTTACAGGTAATAGAGACACATTGTTGCTTGCTAGAAGACGGTACAATGGGCCTTGAGTGCATTTTGCTGTGTTTAAAGGTAGATGAATTTTGGGATAATATTTTGTTTGATAAGTCCGTCTTGAAACTTGTAGAGCTTTCTAGGTAGCCTTTTGCAACAGATGATGACTTCCAACCTCCAAGTCTTTTAATATTCGTTATGCCTTATTGTAGCTAAGGAACGGCGAAAGCTATGTCTCTCATCTTGCCAAAAGAATTTATCCCTATGTACTGGATGGTACAAGCCAATTTTTTGTAATTAACAAAAATCTTCTGTGTGGTGTTTCCTGCTTTCGTAAACTGAAATATTTTCTATACAAAGCTAGATATTTTCCATTTTCAATTTCCTCGAAAATGATAAAACTTCGGCTAGAATGGTTTTTGGAGTCTGGAATATTTACAATTAAAAGATTCCCCTTATCGTCAATATCATCAATGCTCATTTTCATCAGTTCTTCTCGACGACACGCACCATCTAGTCCGAAAATTGTAGCTACCTTCATCGCTAGAAAGACATCATTTGGAGCATCATTAATAAATTTTGCTATTTTATCCACATTTTGCATCTTCAAAAATGATGTAACTTTAAAATATTTGCTTAAATCCATGTTCTTTTCGATCTTAATGACACTTTTTAACATGGAATACCTTGACCGTAAGGTTTTTGGCTTACATGTTTTAGCAAGTTCCGCGAAATATGCCATAAAAACTTCTTCTTTCATACTTTTGATTTTTTCTCACCACAACAGCTTGTAAATGCTGTATATTCATTCTCGTACCTGTGCTTTGACTTGGACGGCAACAAATCTAAATTCGCTATTTCGGCTGCTTTTAAAATGAATTCAGGTAATTCCTCGTCAGAAGACTCCATGGGAAACGTTTTTATTCAAAATCGATGATACTGATCAGAATGTACTAAAGACACTTTTAATTATCGATGACTTTTAATGTCAAAACTAAAAATCTGACAAGCAAATTTAATATATACCAGGATTTTTGAAACAATGTTTTTAAAACAATATTAATTTTTAGTGAATATTTCGTTGATTTTACACCTTATTTGTACAAATAAAAGAATACTATGCCAATAATAAAATTATACTAAGTCAAACTTCAGAATTAGTTTTTCCAAACTAAATTGCGTGCGGAAAAGTGCTGCTTTCCACACGCTACTAGAAAAAGTTTTTTTCATGGCCGCTTTAGTTTTTGCCATACAGGGCAAAATTGATTTTTTCCAGTTTTGAAACCCCTAGTATTTTAGTTGTCTTGTAACTTACAACAAAAGTAAAAAGTGATGTCTATTACTAGATTTTTTTTATGTAGAATCCAGTGGTGGTGTCGGATTTTTTTTTAAATTATAGATTTTTCTTATAAAATACCCTGTATATTTTTTCATATATTAAATTATAGAGGACAAGAGCTTTTTAAAAATTTATATTACTTAATAAGTATTATTTTTGGGCCCTAAATTGATGTTTTAAATTTTAAAAGTGAATTTTGCATCGTTTTTTATGATAGACTTTATATCAAAAGAATAAAGTTAGCCTTTAGTTTATAATTTATTTAAATTTTATAGCCAAATTTAAGGTTTAATTTTTCTTTTTATATTATAAGCTGCCCTGCGCTTCTATTCACTTATTAATTAATTAAAAACGGAATATTTTGGATCAGCATCACTGTGTTTATAATAAAAATAGTGTCCAAAATAGTATGTATCCATAATTATTAGAAAAACATTCGAATAAAAAAAAATAGTTAAAAAACGTATGAAACTGCAGTAGCGTACCGTGCCTTGGAGTGGTCCCGTAACACAATGAGTTACCGCCCTAGAAAGATGCCGCCAGAGGCGGTCGCCTCACCTGTCTGCAATATGTTTTTAGTTTCACTAAACAACAACAAACAGTTACTTAAGGCAATTTTTATAAACTAAATCTTTTTTCTGTAGAACTTATATAATAGTTCAACGTTTTACTCATATGGGACGTACACAGTAGCACAAAAAGTTGCTACATTTTAGTCCTCTAGTCAACCCGTAAAAATTATCATCGGATCTAAATAGTTCAAGTTGCCATGTTTTATTACAATATTAATAACGTATCAAATATCATCGAAATAAATAAACAAAAATAAATTATAAAATATTTTTCTACTTTGCCCGCCTTCTTTAGTATTAACTTTTAAACATAGACATGTGTGGTTAAATTCTAATATTTTTGGCAACACCCTGTAGAAGAATATATTGGTCTTTCGACGAAAAGCACGGAATTATATTGCCAGTGGCGTAGCTAGGCGTAGGCAGTGGGGGCGGTCGTCTACGACCCCGCGCCTTAGTGGTCTCGCACTTTAAAGACCCGAATGTTATGTTAACCCAAGCCTTCAAATTATTATCCCAACTCGTTAGATACTGTCATTTTAGATTTTTATGCAAGATATTAATAATAATAATAATAAACACAATTTGTTAAATAATTTATTTCAGATAAATTTTGATTATTTCAACATATATGATGATATAAACACAGAAGTTTATTTTTTTACAAAATGAACTACATATACTCTTATATCTAACACATGAGCATATTAACTTTCTGTCAAAGTTGATGTAACATGTTCAAAAGACTGATTTTCATTATTAAAACCTGATGGAGCCAACCGGCAAATATGTAACTCCTCAAGATTTACGTTTTTTTTTGATTAATTTTTCAAGTTCTTTGATCAGTAGTAAGAGGCGTTTCTATTAAGTAAGGCTGCCGCCTGGTTGATATTGTTGCCGCTTAATACCAATTTACCCAACCCGTACGCGCAGCAAGGCGAAACCTGCTGTGGTCTAAACTCTGTCCAAGTTACCTACAGATATGCCAAATTTTAAACCGTGATCAATGCGTCATAACGCGTGTTATCGCGTTTTTGTACAGCAATTGGTTGAAATGCAATTCCTTAGGTTTACAGTTGTGTTTTATTGCCTCTCAACAAATAGGTGTACAAAAAGGCAATATTACGCTTTAATCACGGTTTAAAATTTTGCATTTGTAACTTGGACAGAGTTTAAACAAGATTTAGGAAACCTTGCTCGGTATCGCCACGAAATAAGGCAAATTTATCTTGCTGAATAGTTTTGACCAAGCCATGACTACGCCTGACCCTTATAAAGGCAATGATCAGGCGTAGTAATGACTTGGTCAAAACTATTCAGCGGTTCAGCGAGATAAATTAGTCTATGGATACACGTCTTCATAGGTTTTGTATTTAAGGTGTTTTTTTTTAACCAAATAGTTTATTTTAATGTATCTAATTTTTTTATTGCTTCTTTTAGATATCTCTGATGAGGCAGTCTCGTATGCCCTCGGCTCCATCTTTAATAATTTTTGTTCCATTGCAAAGCAGCCTACAGTGGCTGTTAATATAATTTATTTACCTAAGTTCTAAAATAAAGTGTTTGCAGCAAGGCCACTTTTTAAATTTTCTTGAAAACGTATTTTATTAACAGATTACATAAATTATACCAAATATTTTTTTGTTGGTACAAAAACTATTAATTATTGTCCATACATTAACCAGAATATGCCGTAAAACATCGATGCTTATTACGTAGATCTTGTAGGTGAAATAAACGGTAAAATGTTATAACATGTAACTAGTATTTTACAATATTTACACGAAAATTACAATACAAATTTATATGTAAAGGTATGAGGTACATGTAAAAATGTGATTTTTGATTATCCTACGTATACTATAATAAAATAACTTTATCCGTCTATACTAATTTATTTATAAGAAAACTTTCATACAAGGTCAGTCATTGAATATAAGATTTGGTAAGGTTATTTCCGTAAAAACTGAGAAGAGCATACATATTGCACAGTACACTCGAGCTTATCGTTGTTCAAAAAGTTGAATGTTACAAGTGTAAAAAAAAATTATTATTATAGCATTCTTCACACGGCACCAATTCTATACTGATGTCAGATTAAACTTAAAAATTGTCGTACATAATATTATAAGGGAGAAAATTTTGATGGCAAATTATTTCGATTGTATGAAAGTTCGTTGCTCGGCAACTTCGTGAATGACTTTTACACCAAAAACACGAGCTGTTAAGCAAGTGGTTTTGAATAAATTTATCAACGAAATTGTCAAAAAGCAACAAATATGAATAAACCAAGAGAAATATTTTGCCTAAAAATGTTTGCCTCGAATGATATTCGATAAGACTATTTTACGAGAATTGCAAAGTAAGTCTTCAACCTTTAATTTCCATATAAATCAACAATATTTTTTTACATTTTTTACTTTAACCCAACTAAGCTTTATCATATATTATATCACAAGACCTATAAATTTAATCGATTAAACTACCCAACAATATTTTGAGTAAGATTTTTCTTGGAACACAGTTGAATGTACAATACTATGGTAATTGTCTGGAAAGTGGGAGCAACTCCGATTTTGACGAAATTTAATATGGTTTTTGGAGGCGCTTCATCACGAATCTGAAAGATTTTTTTCGAAAACTTTTCGATCTCGAGATAATCGTCATCAAAGTTGAAATTTAAATTATCCTTATTTTTACTATATTCCCCTTTTTTGCACAAAATTCCTAATATAGATAGATTTAGTGTTATATCAAGAATTTTGTGCAAAAAGAAGGCGGAATAAAGTGAAACTAAGGATAGTTTGAATTTCACCTTTGATGACAAATATTTCAAGATCAAAACGTTTCCGAAAAACTTTCAGATTTGTGATCAGCGCCCCAAAAACCCCCAGTATATCAAATTTCGTTAAAATCGGAATTGCCGCAACTTTCTAGACAATTACCAATTTTTTTCGGAAACGTTTCGATCTCGAGATATTCGTCATCAAAGTTAAAATTCACACTATCCTTGTTTTAACTAAATTTTTCCTTCTTTTTGCACAAAATTCCTGATATAACACTAAATTGGCACACAATATTTATTTTAACATTAACCAATCTCTTTAAAAAATGTTCTTTTATTGATTTTATGCCTTTCCTTATTAATGTAAAAGGTTTATTTTAAATCAAGTCGCCATGTCTGTAAACATTCATTTACATATGTGTATGCATGGTTGCAGCGTTTAAGGAGTAAAAATTTGGAATTTAATGAAAAAATCGTGTAAAATAACTTAAAAGCAGTTTTGTTCATAAAATATTGTGTGTCAATTTATTGTTAAATCAATAATTTGGTGCAAAAAAAGGCGGAATATAGTGAAACTAAGGATGGTTTGAATTTCAACTTTGATGATGAATATCTGGAGCACGAAACGTTTTCGAAAAAAAAAAATCTTTCTGATTCGTGATCAGCGCCACAGTATACCAAATTTCATCAAAATCGGAGTTGCTCCCACTTTCGCGCAGCTGTCTCGTGTTTTTATTTCAAAATTAAAAACTCGATACCGCAAAGCGGTCGAGGGTTTTTCTTGTTAAATTATTGTCCATAAAACTATTTGTCAAGCCAATCCTACAAAAAATATTTGGGTAGTTTCATAGATTTAAATTTGTAGGTCGAGTGGTATACGGCTAGATTATTTCCCGAAAAACTCACATTAAAGCCAACAACACAGAAATTTACTGATAATAAAGTTTGACATTTTATATCAATTTTTAGTTTGGATGACAGAAATTTATTTGCGGTTAAACAGCACATGTGGATTAATTACTTATTTAAACAAAATTTATCCGAAAAATGGTGGTTTCTTATTGGTTTATTTTCTATTGAGGGAAATAATCTTGGAAAATACGTTTAAAACTTTTTAGAAAACCACAAGTTACCAAAAACGGATTTAATAATAATAATAATAATAATAATAATTAATTAGTTATTTCCTTAAAATATCTCTTGTAAAAACATATATTAGAGTTGTAATATACAGTGTTCCATTGGATGTGCAACAAATGAAAAAAAAATTATTTACAATTTATCAGAAAATTTTATTTTTTATAAATATTGGTGCATGGTCTTAAA
The DNA here is from genome assembly GCA_014170235.1 of Listronotus bonariensis. Lineage (NCBI taxonomy): Eukaryota > Metazoa > Arthropoda > Insecta > Coleoptera > Curculionidae > Listronotus > Listronotus bonariensis. The sequence goes on from JACEGR010007688.1 coordinate 23,786, forward strand.
TTGTATAAGAAGTAGTTAATTTTATCAAATGTTGAAGGATATACAGAGAGTATTTCAAAAAAACTAAAAATTGCTTAGTACCTTTATTTTTAAAAATACAACGTAATGTTAAAAGAAAAAATTATTTAGAATCCAAAGTTATGTTTAAATACCATGTTATTGGCTCCTCGTATTTTTTTTTAAATTTTAAATTACATTTTTTTATTATTTTGGTTTAATATTTCTCTAAAACAGTTTTAACTAACATACTCTAAAATTAATTTATTAAAATTGATGCGAATTTGTTAAATTTAACAGTATTTATAATTTGTTATCTTAGCGCTTACTTTAAGTTTGTTAAAAGAATATTTAACAAGTGCCTAGAATTTTGGAAATATGCATTTTAATAAGGCAAATATACTATGATAAATAATGTGCGTATAAAATGTCTTATTCTCCATTCAATAATGTTTGCTTTAATTTTAAAAAAGTGTAGCGCAGGTAGGTAACTTAAAATTAAAAAAAATAAATAAATACAAGTTTAAGGAGTAGGCTATGCCTTGGTATTTAGGCATACATTTTAATTTTTAATAACTTTTCTTTTACAAATTTTGTTATTTTTTTAGAGGCCTTTTACTTTAAAGCAGCTTTCAATATTTTTTACCCAATTTGTAGACCATTTAAACTTTTAATAAAACTAGCTACTGCTAATGCAATTTGATACCATGCACTAATTTTTATAAAATAATTTTTTTGACAAATTGCAAATATAAAAGTACTTCATTTGTTGCACACTTAATGCACCACATAGGAAATTTTAAGTTTATTCTTTTAAAATATTTTAAAATCAATACCTTTTTATAAAATAATTAAAGATGAATACCTTTTTCATTTTTTTATTTATTACTACTAAATAATATAAAAAGTTGATATATTTATTATTACAAAGATTGTCAAGCAATAAAGGTGTCATGTCATCTGTTTTTATAACCAAAATACTTATAAAAAAACAACGATACTTCCCCCAAGTAATTTTTACCCTGTGGCTATAGAATAAGTGACCAATTTCTTATATTTTGGACTGACCTATATACATTCTATTCTAAAATGCATTTTTTGAAGTAAACTAATATAATTCTAAAATATTACCTTTGGACGGCAAACCTATTTTTACCATATTTTAAAAGTAAAAATGCACAGTTATACAGTCTGCTCGTTTTGGGTAAAACTACTATTGCTTACTGCTGTTTCTTCCAAAGCAGTATAAAATGCGAATTCCGTTAAATTAGACAAAAATATATTTTTTGAAAAATTTTTATTACTGTTCAAATTTTTTAAAAGATACTGGACATTTTACAAAAACTTAAAAAGAGTTAACTGACTACCTTTAACAGTTAAATATTAAAAATAGAAAATAGACACCAAACCTTTGTGTTATTTGAAATAAATAAGAATTTTTGCATTCTTCCTAAATTTGTCGTTTTTTTTAAGTGTTTAATTTACTAAATAAGTTTTTATTACTTTACACATAGTGCTTAGGCTAAAGAAAGTAAATAATTTTTAGTTTTTCAGAAAAACTAAACCAATTTAAATAAAGCAAGTTTACACGTTTTTCCTCTAATTTGAAATTTGTCAAAAAGTATTAAAAATTAAACATATTTGAATTCGCTTCTACAATGTCGTGTTAATCCTTGGTTTAACATATCCTATGTTTATTCTGAAGTATTTTCTACCACCCTGAAAACGAGGCATATTTTATAAAAATCATCAAACATTACCGATATCAACTAGTAACATTTAAGCTAGAGTTGACACGAACTTAGACACAAAATGGTAAAAGCTGTTCTTAATAATCTTGTATAATCACAAGTTATATATTACCGAACTCGTAATTTGTACCGTTTTGGAGATCAGCTAAAACGAACACCTGTAAATGCTTAAAAAAACAATAAAATTTTTCTTTTGTTAAATAACTACATTTTTATGAAGCAAAGACGTCTTAAAAAACAGACACTTTTATTTACATTTATTCTATCGACCAACGGGCATTAATGTCGGTAGATATCTATGCATGGTCATCTAAATTAAGTGTGCGTCATGATGGGTAACTTCGTTGTTGGTCGAAATAGTTTAAATTAGTAAACTAGTAGAATTTTTTCGCTCGTTAAGACTAAAGATTTAAAAAACCATTGGCAATCGGACTTTTGAGTTATACAGCAACTTTTTATTTAACGGAATATTTGATACCAATTAGAAAGGTACTTCCACATTCCATTAAAAAAGTTTACATGTGATGTATGTGGATCCTCAGAAGTTGGATAATACTTGATTTCTTTTAATATAAAACACCCTGTTTATGGTCATATATCATTAAAAAGTATTTTAAAGAGCTTTAAGAAAATGCCATATTTTTTCATTTGTCTATCTAGTATAGTTTTGTAAATATAGCCATCTAAATCTAAAAAATAAAACTGCAAATATAATGAAAATTTAACACAATTTTTAGATATGAATGGCCATATTACCAAAGCTATAAGAGATTTACATATCGAATGTGATAGTTTCTTTATGCTCTTTAAAATACCTTATTTATGATAAATACCATATACAGAGTGTTTTATATAAAAATATAGTTTACTATCAAACTTCTGAGGATAGCCATACTTCAAAACTATGAAAACTGAATATATTACATGAGGTATTTTTAAAAAGTTTTTAAAAAATCTTTCTAATGGTGATAAAATATACTGTGTATTCCATTTAAAAAAAAGGTTGTTTTGCGGTATAACTCCAAAACTCGATTGTTAATTGTTTTTTGTAATCTTTAATCTCAAAGAGCGTGAAAAATGCTACAAGTTTGCTAATTTAAACTATTTTGTATTTCGATAAATAACAAAGTTACCAATGACGGATACTTAATTTGAATGACCCTGTATAGCAAAAACTATTGTATTTCTTACTGGTATATATTTTGGTCAAATAGTTTTTTTGTAAATAGAAACGTCTATAATCTTGTGGGTCTTTGCTATTAAGTATACAAATATTCATAAAATTAATATTTATTTTTAATATCACAAAACCTAATTTATCTTAATAAAATTAAATTAAAATAATAATAATATAATTATTTGTGTAAACACCTTAAGCAATAAAAAAGAGGCAGTATATTTTAATATTTTTTTAGTTCTTATAACTTTTATTATACGATTTTCTAATAAAAATATTTATACTTTAAGGTTTTTACTTTTAATTGAAAATTTTCACAGCTATAAAATTTTATTTACAGGCGAATTATATAAAAATTCGGATTTAGTGAGACATTCTCACACTCATATACATACATTGTTTAGTTTTTTAATTAAAACATTAATTACATAAAATTTATAATCTATATATTTTTAACGATAAATATTACAGTCCACCTATTAAATGATTTTTTCCAAATTATTCTTGCGTAAAAAATAAAAAATGTGTACTAATCTGCATAATTTTCATGGCACCATTTATAGCTATTTATCAAAAAATTAATAAATAAGGTCGTTAAATATCCAGACTATTTAACGCGAGAGTCAAGTTTAGTTTATTGGCTTTTAAAAATTAAGTGACTTGATAAAGTTGTTAGCGCCCTCATTGAAAAAATTTGGAACTATCTTAGTGCAAAATGACATTTAATAGTCAAGTTTTGTTTGCTGTTGTTGCAATTATTATCGTACTTTTGAAATAAATATATGATTTATTGAATATGTGTAATAAAAAATACAAAAAGTGTTAGTCTACAGTTTGTGCTAAATGTATTGGTGGTTGTTGGATGGCCGTTAGTGGGCCGGTCGCCTGAAACAAAATAAAGAAAAACCCCCAAAACCCAAAAATTCTAATTAAAAACGACGTTTTGGTGGCAAGTCTGCCACCGTTGACAAGTTAAAAATAAAGTTAAAAAATAAAAATAACAAATTAACTTATATTTAAATTAGAAATGATTACAATTTAAGGCTTTTCAATATCGCAAACTGAAAATAGTTTGACATATGTCATTTCTAATTTAAATTTAGTTATTTTATAATATTTTTTAACTTTATTTTTAACTTGACAACGGTGGCAAACTTGCCACCAAAAAGTCGTATTTAATTAGAATTTTTTGGATTTTGGCGGGTTTATCTTTTTTATTTTTTTTTCAGGCGACCGGCCACTTCATAGGGGTCAATAGGGCTGGGACCAGGACCGAAGAGGTCCCATTCTTTCCAGGCGTGTACCCAATAAAAAGACCATCCAATAAATAAATCCGCCTAACTAATATAGAGCATATCTTCTATTGGTGGTTGGTATTATTAATTCCATTATATATTTTGTAATAAAGCAAAACGTGTCGGATTTGTTATGTCTGCAGTTCAAGTGTAAACATCCATAAACTTACGTTTTGTGGCTTTATATAAAATTATGCGGAACGCTAGCTGATAACTACTTTTTTCCATTTAGATTTTTAGACATTGATGCATTATATTTTGCTTACTTTTAGCCAAAACACAAACTAAAAATAGGATAATTTGTGTAAATATGGTAAATATTTTTGCCATGTGTAATCTAGATACCCATTTGTGTATCTCTTAATTTGAATTCCCAATAAATTGCTCAATTAGGACTTTTTTCCAATTTTTTTGGATGGTATGCTAGGTATTTCGGGAACAAGGTTATACATCGACTCAATATTTGTTTTTGGGTAATTTTTAGTTGCCTTTAGCCATGTTGACTGCCATGAGACACACATGTTGTACCTCATCTAAATGTTTAGCTGGGGCTCTAAGACATATGCTATGTTGTCCCTCACACTTATACTTTATTACTAACCAAGACACGGCATACCACTCCCAATGACCTATATTTTCAATAAGAGAGAACTAAATTTGGCATGGTGGTGTCACATTTTTCATTCTCATGGTGGCAGTCAACGTGTTAATAAAAAAACAAGCATTACTTAATATCCTGGCTACTAATGGTAATTTTGTATATTAAGTGGTAAGAAGCAGAATAGGCAACATTTTTATTAAAATATATTTGACTGACAAAATCAGTTGACATCTACAAAATCTGTAATTAGGTTTTGTTTCTGAAATTATTTCTATATTAAAATATGTAAAATTATTTAGATCTTTTTGATGCCAAATAGTTTTTAAATTGTCACTTAAATCCTGTAGCTTTCTGACCCTTTGAAATGGTAATAATAGTCATATTTATAGTATTTATAAAGAACATTAGTATTATTTAAATCCGAAGTTGTAATTAAAAAAACAAAAGGCAGATGGCTGTAAGATAAAATGTTGTGATAATAAAACCATTAAGGTCACATTGTCGTTTCTTAATTTGCTACTTTTCCTAAAAAGAAAACTATTAAATTGATGTGTAGAATCGAGTGTAGAATTCTGTAAAATATACAAGGTGTTTCAAAATTCAGTACAAATATTGCAAGGATGTATCCTTAAGGCCAAAATAGGACATCCTCCTTAAATAGGTAAATTGATAATACAAATGCATTTAAATATTTTGAAACGGTGGTGCAATGAAAATTAGGAAAAATAAAATTGTTTAACTCACCGGATTAGCACAGAAAGACTTTTGCCTTGCTTTTTGAGTAACTAAAAAATTTGTTAGCAACAGCAGATAAAGGGCTAAAAAAATGAACCTAGTTTTTGACCTATGATGAGTTAATTATACGCTACCAAACTTTATGGCGTTATTAATTATTTTCAAATAAATAGAACATATGAGGATACTTATAAAGATTAAACATGCATTTATACTTTTTCTCAGTCCATTTTTAAAGTGGGTGTATGCTAGTTTTCTACAGACTATTTCTTATTATTTGCAGTAACTGTACAAGAAGTATCAATGGCATACCAAACGGTTTTTTCTTATAACCTTATAATTAATGAAATATCTTTAAAATTAAAATTATATATAAATTTGTCTAACCAGAACTATAAAAAGCACGAAACTTACCAACGAAATTAATGACATTTTTATTATGTGCTCAATTATTACCCTGTACTTATAGATAAACTATTTTCCAAATTATGCTAAAAAGTCTATATATACGCCAAGTTCCTTTTTTCTTTTTCCACTAACACAAAATTCTAATAAATTATTTTAATTAAAATCTGGTTTATATTTGCAACATTTTTTAATTACTCAAAATTTCCAAGTCAGTCGTATTTTTATTTTTACCAAGCCAACAAAAGTATTTTTTCTAAATGACCTAATATAAAGTACATACTTAGCTAAATGTGCAATAAAAACCTTTTCTTTCTTTTTGTAAAACCAAAATGTTTAGTTTTGGAAATGTAAATGATAAATAACTTTACTGTGAAACGTATTAAATAGAAATATAATTTAGTATAGTATAAAATAATCCATATAAATCTAAAAATTAACAAGCCTACTAGTCATTTTGTTAGTTATATGCTGCATATTTTAACTACAAAATTACATTCTTACGTACGGTGGAGTGCGTATAAGCTAAGCTCAGTTTTGACGTGTTAACTTAAAATTATTGAATATATTTTAAATCTAGTTAAATAAATCAATTTATTTAAAAAATATTTAAATATTTTTCCTAGTGTACAATCCTACGACATACGTGTTTGCGTCACTGTTTTAGATATCCTTAAGGTGAAATCCACTATTAAAGTATTTCATGAAATTTTTGTGTTGTAAGTTAAAAGTCTATAAGTGTGATCCAGTCAAAAGTTGTAAGTTTTTCTGTAAAAACACTTAAAACTTTTAACTTAAAACACAAAAATTTCATGAAAAACTTTCATCGTGGATTCCTACCTTTAGCATAAAACAATAATATGTCGGTTTTCCCTGTATAGTCTCTATACTATGAATAGTTGTTTTTTTAATAGTGCAATAGCCTTGATGTTTCTAATTGTAAGACGAAGCTGAGCTAGAATCTTTCTTACCCGGTAGTATTTTTTCCAAAATTAAAATAAGCGTTAGTTACGGATCCCTGCATCATTTTTACCAGTCATTAATAACGAGCTAATTTTTCGTGAGTAGCTTCATTTTGACGAGACGACCAACTTTTTTCCTTACAACAATTTTCGTTTGTGGTAGCATACAGGGGTAGCAGAGATTAAATATTTTGATTTGATAAATATCAAAAAACCAGATGTACCTTGCAATTAGTAGAACAATGTGGGTGTTAAATTATATAAATATTATTTAATTAACAGAAAAAAATCAGCTGGTTATATAGTAGTTATTTTTCACGACATCGTTAACCTTACATTTTTAGGACAAATATTTTTTCCGTTTATTTATATAATTATCTTGAAAATTAACAGAGAAAATCCCTGTTTGTAATACATTTTTAATATTCGTCAAATCAACACATTTAATGTAAGCTACCACCAACGAAAATTCTTGTAAGGAAAAAGGTCTAGTCAAAATAAAAAATTAGCTTGTTCGTAAAGAAAGTTAAAAATGGCCCAGGATCTCTAACTACGTATTAAATTTAATGAAAAATGACTTTTAAGGATTTTACTGCACACATGACGACGAACTAATCTTCCTTACATATAGGTATCCAATGAACTTTTAGAAGTGATACATTATTGAAAAACTGTAATGTTTAAAAATCGAATTTATATGTAAAGCTATCATTTAATTACATGCTAATTAACAATCAGTAACCACATAGATTTGCCAAATAATATTATATTGTAGATCTAAAATAGTACTTGCTGGCATTGACAATTTTATTAATAATGTGATGGGAAAATATTAAAAATGTCTTTAAAGGCTAAACTAAAATAAAGGTATTCACGTTTAAAAGTGTATATTATTATATATATATACATATATATATATATAGTATATATATATATATATATATATATATATATATATATATATATATATATATATATATATATATATATATATATATATATATATATATATATATATATATTATATCTAGGTGGAAAATAAAAAACCCATATATTATAAACACAAACCCATTCCAATAGTTTTAAGTAAATAAAATTTAGGACAATAATTTCTTTCAAAATGGGTCATTTCTTTTTCTGATATTTCAGATTTTCCCATTACATTTGTAATACTGGATTACAAAATTACAAAAAAAGGTGTCCACTAGATTTTAAGTAATTTAACTTACAAGTATACCAGTTCTTCTTCGGACGAAATATATAATATTTATGTAGGTCAAAATCTAGTTGCAGTTACTGGTCGAGGAAGAGTTGAGTTTACGGAAGAAGTCCTTGAGCTGTTCATGTCTTTAAGCGAAGACATATTCTAAAAATTAAAAGCCCATATAATTAACATACGCAGATATGTATTTTCGAGACGCACCATATGTATACAGGGTCTCCCAACTCTATTTATACACGAATTACGCCCCTGTACAAGATACAAAAATAAACCTAAAATAAAAAATGTTTATTCAGATACACTTCTCTTATTGACATTACTAGTTAATATACAATGTGTATCAAAAACGCAACTGTCATTGTCTAGTAGGTTTTTTTTTAAATGGAAGATTCCATATATTTTAACAAATCTTGACTCTGTATTAAATTCTACATCAAAAATGTATAACACATTACACGTCAATTATTGCTGGTTTTTGAAAGAGCAGTACGCTGATATACTCATTAACGATTTAAAGTAAAGAAAACTATTATTTTGGTTCTAATTATTTTAAAATAATTCTAATTCAATTTACTTTATTTAAGACTCATATTTAGTTAATTGCACTAAAAAACAGCAATACTTTTACAATGGGAGGTATTTGGTACATGTTATTAAAGTATTGGTCACTCTGACAGTGACAGAATTCTTTTAAAATCATTAGAACCAAAAGACTATGTTCTTTCTTGTCTTTTAATTGTAAATGTGTATATCAGCATACTGCTGATCTCTCAAAAACCAGCAATAATTGACGTATAGTGTGTTATACATTTTTGATGTAGAATTTAATACAGAGTCAAAATTTGTTAAAATTAACAGGGTGATCCTTAAAAAACCTACTTGACAATCAAAATTATGTTTTTGAGACAACTTGTATATTAACTTGTAAGTACTGTCAATAAAAAGACTGTATCTAAATAACCATTCTTATTTTAGGTTTATTTTTGTATCTTGTACAGGGACGAATTTATTTCGTGTATAAACAGAGTTGGGACACCCTGTAGGTATAACCTTTCAGCAACCACTAAATCAGGGCTTTCCAAACTGAGAGTCGCGACGCCCTGGGGTCGTCGCAGTGTCCTTCCATGGGCGTCGCGTGCAGAGTTGGGTAGTATTCGAATACTCGGTATTCTGAATACTATTCAGAATACATTTGTGCGGTATTCGAATAGACTTATGTGTTTGGTATTCGGTATTCGACGGAATACTTTTTGGTCAGTATTCGGTATTTCTATTTTTTTTCACTGCAAAAATGTTTTTTTTTCCAAAAAGGTTAGACCTCGGGTTAGACTAATATGTATTTATTTCCATTTTACACAAAAGGCTAAGTATAATAAATTTTATTATGTCAGTTTAAATCATGACTATCTAGTAGATCGTAGATAGTATGTACATGTACCCCCATTCCAAAAGTGAAGTCAATAGTTTAAAAAATAAAAAAGTAATTTTTGGAAAATTTGGGAGACGTCTTGTATGCTTGAAATGATTAGTTTTTAAGCAAAAACAAGGTACGCCACTGCATTTTTGTTATGGAAAAACGTAGAAAAATAAGAATAAGTTGCTTTTTTAATAGAAGGAAGGTTTTTTTGCTCTTCATTATTCATGAATACCCAATCGTGGTTGTCATGAATACCGAGTATTTGAATACTTTTTTTTGTAGGTATTCGAAAATATTTGGTATTCAAATACTTTTTTACGGAATTCGTATTCGTATTCGAATACCAACCAATTTCAGTATTCGACCCAACTCTGGGATATTTTTTCCAAATTAAAGGTTACAAGTAAGTAAAAGAAAATTAATACTTTTTTCGCTATTCATTTATTTTACAAAACGAAAAGTCTATTGAGATAAAAACCTTTTTTGCTTGTTGGGAGTTCAGTTAGGCATAAGGGCGTCGTAGTGAGATAATGGCAAGTGACCAAGGACGTCACACATAAAATAGGTTTGGAAACCCCTGCACTAAAGCCTTTTATTTTTCAGTATTTATTATACAACTTAAAAGTACTTACACTGCCAGTTCCAAGCAAAGGCGTTTCGGAACTTATTGATCCATCATGCAACATCTGATCATCTCGGATTGGCCTAGTCATGTAGGCTGGCAAATGTGGATGATGTAAAGTCTGGAATCCACCTGGATGAGTCATACCCTGTGGTACTCTCTTCATATCGATTTGAGCGTAGACGGTTGGTTCCTGCCGTCGAATAACGTTCATGGCAATGGACGGAGGATGTTGGTTGTAGATTACATGAGGCGGCATCTGTTGGTTGGTTATAGATAGTTCAGCATAGGTAATTTCAGCCGAGTTCTGTAAAAACGTTAGTGCGTGCTACTACTACGGTTTTGTTAGTGGAATAGTTTGTTAGGAAAGAAAAGAAGACAAATTTTTTTTGTTAATTGTTAAATGCAGTTCATGCTTTTAATGGATTTAATACTAATAAACTGTACTGTTTAATTACAATTCTGTATTAATGCTACACTAAAATAAAAAAATTGGATTTTCAATATTAACAACATTACTAGTACTGGCAAAGAATACTAATCCATAGAACCTCACAAGTAAGATTTCAGCGTACCCTGAAATTTTAGTACCTATACCCTGACCACCAGACAGCGAAATTAATTCAATCGACCAATAGAAACTCGACATGGGCATTAACCATGACAGGGTAGGTACTAAAATTCTAGGGTACGCTAACATCTCACTTGTGAGGTTCTATGGATTAGTATTCTTTGGTACTGGTACAAGGTACTGGTACTGGTACGAAATTGTATGTGTTTATTATGAGGATCGAAATAATATGAATATTAGACCCTAGACCATCTTAATTGTACAAATATACCGGGTGGTCACGAGATTAGTAGCAAGCCTGTTATATTCTTGAAAAGTGTTACACGATTTTGAAATTTTGGTCGAAAAAATGGTTTTGATAGGATGCAGAATGGAGCACATCCGGTTTAACTGGAAGTGCCCTCAACTGTGCCATTTAAAATGAAATACCCTAATGATAAATAATAATAAACCTTATATTCTATCACAGTAAAAATACAATTTCCGGTTTTACCAGAATTGCCACAGAAATTAAATCGGCAGTAAAAAACACTTTATTCCATAATTCAAATGGAAACCACTACCTTAAGCGTTAAATTTAAACTTAACACTTATTTTTCAATCTTTTTGTTAATATTATCTTATATCTAAACCTAATAGTTTTAAAGGTATTAATAGAGAAACGTTAAAAAAATATTTATTTGCTATCTTGAAGGCAGCCTAGCGTTATACTACTATCTTAAAAACTAGTAGGTTTAGAGATAGGATATAATAAACACAAAAGATTAACAAATAAGTATTAAGTTTTAATTTAAGGCTTAATGAAGTGGTTGCTATTCGAATTATTAAAGTTCTTTACTGCCTAAAGTCAATTTCTGTGACACTTCCGGTAAAACCGAAAACTGTATTTTTACATATATAGTATAAGCCTCATTAAATATGTGTAAAAACTGGCATTAGCTCTTTTCTACCATCAGTTGTTTTTTAATAAGTCGATTAAATTGGCGGTTAAAATGACATTTTTAAACGCCGTTTTCTTAAAAACTAATTTAGATAGGTAAATCATGTGGTACATATTTTTTCTTAGAATTGCCTGTAGAAATGGTTTTCAAAAAAATACAAAGGGTGTTTATTATAGCAAAGTTAAGAGCACTTTCGGTTAAACCGAATGTGCCACATAAAATCTAATATATCAGAAATTTGCATCTTATTTAACCATATCTCTAAAAATTAATTTAAAAATATATTATATTACAATTAATTCGATACACTTCTCGTCTTGAAAATTACAGTTTAGGCCGGCCGCAAATATCAGATTTTTAATCCGATTAGTCGGTCCGACTTAAAAAATGTCTGCGTTGCCATTGGTTGAATTTAAACTATAAAATGTCACAACCAATGACAACTTAGACATTTTGCCGGACCGACTAATTGGATTAAAAATCTTATGTTTGCGGCCGACCATAAACAAAATCAATAAGTTCTTTAAAAAGTGTTTTGGCATAATCAATAAAAAATTGTGTATATGTATTTTATATACGTATTATGGTGTTTAAAAGTTATATTTTAATAGAGGTTATATTAAATAGGAACAGATGTTAAAATATTTTATATAAATAGATTTTATGTAAATTTGTTGGCAAATTAATTGGTAATAAAGTAAAAAGGTAATGTTAAACCTTAAAATTATTTTGTTTTTATGGTATTGATTAAACTAAAATATAGACTTACTGGCTTTCCATAACTACCATTCTTTGTTTGATTATTTGGGCTTTGCATTCTACTGTAAACTCTTACAGAAGGTGCATTGTTAAGTCTTTCGAATGCCCGTTCCTCATCCTGATATTCATCATCAGCGTTGTTCTGTGGAATAATATCTGGATTTTTCTCTTCTAGGCTATCCACGCTATCGTTCATGTCCTTATTAAGTGGCTCAGTACTTGCCTATAAACGATTGTAAAACTTGTTATATTTAATATAAACAATTGTAGATATTGGTTTACTTAATACCTACGCTTGTGTTTGTTATTACATTAGGTTAAAAAATAGTGTCCGACCGAACTTTCGGTTTCGCCCGAAACTTTGCGGAAACCGAAACTGATTTCGGAAGTTGTCGTGCGCTCTTGCCTAACGAGTTGAACTTCCTTTCTCGCGACAACGCTTTGGCGAACCCTGGCGGCCATGTTCGGAAAATGTTGTGCCCCTAGTTAAAACCGAAACCGAATGTTCGGCCGAAACCGAAACTGACGTGATCAAGTATAAAATATTATATATTGAATTAATTAGGGGCACAATTCCCAAACATGGCTGCCAGGGTTCGCCTGAGCGTTGCGGCGAGAAACGAAGTAAGGCGAGAATTCACAACAACTTCGGAAATCACTTTCGGTAAAAGTTTTGGCCGAAACGAAACCAAGTTCGGTCGGACATTATTAAAAACAAACATATTTATTTACCTTGTCACTATTATTTCCAGCTACACATCTTCTTCCAGTAGATGAGAGGCCTCCGTCGTCGTAGTCTTTGTCATCTCTTTCTCCTCCACCTCGTAATCTAATGACCACGACAATAATAATTGCCACTAAAATTAAGGCTGCTACTACTCCTATTAAAGCCCCCAGTAATGGTGTAATTTGAAGAAGGACTGGAGTCGCTGCTGAAATATAAATTTTACGTATTATTTAGTATATTTTTATACCTTACGTTCAATTTTTACGGTGGTTTTCATTAAAACCAAATTGTAGATAATTAAAGCTTTCACAGCATAAGTTAACAAGTATTAAATCTTGAAGGGTAAAGATACAATATTTTAAATAGTTAGTCCTATATGAATAGTGAATGGTCTATCTCAAAAACCATTATTTGTCATCATATACGAATTTTTCCAATATGCAGGTAACAGCAGATAATTTTATTTGGCAAATTAACCAAGTATTTATTTTTATTAATTAACTAAGGTATATTAAAAAGAAATGTGATTTTCACTATTTAACAACAACATAAGAATATAATCCTCGAAAAAATTATTTAACTAACGGTTGGTTATTAATTGGGGATTAATGATCTTAACCCTTAATTGACCCTTATCATTAATCATCCTTGGTGGCAAATATCTCCCAAAAGAAAAGCTTTATTCAAAAGGTATAATTAACAAAGAATTACAAAGTATATTTGTGCAAAACATTGTTACCAATAATACATATAAATTTGTTAGCGAAGAACAAGAATATTAAAAATTAGTTGTTTTCCTCACCAAACCAGCACCATAATATTATTTTGCTACTATTTCTACAAAATATTTGTAACTAAATTAAAACTATATATTTTTGTTTTTTAGTTTTAATTACTAAATATTTATTTGTAATGGACTGCAAAAATTGCAGCAACATGGTGTATATGTTACGGGCAATTTGATAAGACTATTAATAATGGCCGGCCTGTATTCATAATGCCTGACTCAATTGGGCAATGTGATTAAAACAGCATGATTAATCACTTTTCCCGGCCATTATAAATAATGCCCACCCTATCTTGGGAAAAGTAATAAAATAGTTGAACTGTAGTGTTTTTTATTAATTTTATAATTAAGGAGTTAAAAAAAAGATTTAACTAACCAAAACTAATCATGACCCCCCACCTATACTCCGTCTATTTTTTTAAAATTTAAGCTATCTTTAGTAGGTACTTGTATTTAAAATAAGGACGTTTATGGTACTTCCGGTTAAACCGAAAATGATTTTATGGTCTTGATAATGGCAAAAAATGTTAATTTATGCTATAATAATACTGTAAAATTTTTATTAGTCTCTCTTAAAAACAACAAAAAAAATTAAGGGGGAGTAACAACATCTTGTGTCACCCGGTATATATATTTTGCTATAAACAGCACAAAAATGTAGTCCATTAGTGCAATATTCGATATGTAAACACCATGTGTTTTTAATAATCAGTTTAAAGTTTTGGTATGTTGTTTACCATTAGATTCACTGCACACTATAGCTCAGTTCACGGTCAGCTCACGGTCCATTTAAATATTCCCAAATGCAATTTAAATAGGATCTGTTAGTCTGTTCACTTTAGGTGCGCCCCTGACGGTCTGATCATTCCTATTTAAATGGCATGTCAAATATTTGACCGCGGCTTAAGCGAATCGAAACCCGAGCGCCTAGTGTGCAGTGACCTTAACGCTAAATTAATAATATTTTATAAAACAAAACTAACAACTGACTGATTAAAAATCAAAGTCGTTTTTTAAAACATTCCTATATTTTACTCTTTAGTACAGTCCACTAATATTAGGTATGTTTATCTGATTTTAACGCGGCAATAGCTATTACTGCGAACTGATTAAAAATAAAATTGACAAGCATTTTTAGTAGTGCTGACAACCGAAACCGGTTTTTCGGATAAACGGTTAACCGGTTTTCGGTTAACCGCGGTTTTGGCTAAAACCGAAAACGGGTAGTCAAAAACCGGTTTTCAAATACTGGTATACCGGTTTTGAAAAATCCGTTTTTGGAATACCAGTTAACCGGTTTTGCAAAAACCGGTTTTTCGGATAATCGGTTTTCGAATACCAGTTTTTTAGATAATCGAACCAAAACCGAAAACCGGTTTTTTGATTATCAATTATTCAGTTTTTGGTTGATTGCGGTTTATATCTAAAAAAATAAATAAATACCATTCATTTTATACAGGGTGATCCATTTAACCTTAGACAGGAAAATATCCGGAAAACGGCGCATTTTAAAAAAATGGTTCAAGTAAAACTTGTTTGAAATAAAGGGGCAAATTTATTGGTATCACTAGTTTGTGACCTTGGCTACCATTTTAAGGTCATATTCATATCAACTTTATTTTTCATATGGAAACTCCAATTTTTTTGTTTAGTTGAGAACCGTATTCGGTTTTTCGGTTTTTTAAAACTAGTTTTGGTTTTCGGTTTTGAAAACCGTTTTCGGTTTTAAAAACTGGTTTCGGTTTTTCCGTTTTGAAAACCGGTTTTTAAATATTCGTTTTTTTTAAACCGGTTAACCGGTTTTGCTTTTTATCGGTTTTTGTCAGCCCTAATTTTTAGAACTTTAAGTTCATAACCCTTACTCAATTTTAGTGACGGTTATTTCGCACTAGCACAGTACTAAAATTTAAACATGACTTTAAAAAGAAATAAGGAAACCTTTCCGATCATGGTTCCGTTATGTGAAAAAACTTGTGTGGTAGCAAAAATGGTTAGTTTTTTAATTAAAATTTAACATCCTAAAAAGATAAATTCTAAAGAATTAGAGGATAAACAATAAAATAAGCAACAAAAAAGTTTAGAATTAAGGTAAAATAATTAAAATTCGTAACATTCAATAAGCTGCTATAGGTTAGGTGAACAAGACAGAATACACCAAATTGTCCAACGACCCTTTTTGGTTAATTATGTTTGACCTACAATGAAACAAAATATTAAAATTACTCCCATCCAAGCTCAGTTAGATTATTTCCAATCCCAGGAAAAAAATACCCGTATAATCTTACCACTATATTTTAGATTTCGACTGGCAGGAGCATAAATGATAGATGCATCACTAGCAATAGATTTTTCATCAATGGTTCTTATAAATAGCAATAGATCTTGTGGTTCAGAAGGTAGACCAGATATTAATATATCTTCAGGATTTTGCGACGTTGCAGTTCCAATTAATAGTCTCGAATTAGCATTGTATACTTGCATTAAATAGACGTGGCCTGTTTTTAAACGGTATTTTTCAATTATTTTACACCTTACTCGAATAAGGTAAGAAAGGTGCTCTACAATGGTGCAGTTTTCTGGTGGAACTGGTTTGGTTTGTGCTGGCTTTTTAGCTAAGAATAAATTAGTTAAATTTGTAGTAAAAAATGACTTCCTTTTAGTACAATCACATAAAACTAATTACAAATTGGAGTATTTGTGACTTTTCTCGTATTCAAACTCATATTCAAAAAATTTAAAAATTAATTAACTTAAAACGGAATGAATAAATCATTAAATAATGGGTCTTATTAAAGCATTCGTTTTTGGCATTTTTACAGCCCTATTTTAACCTATACGCATAAACCTCAGAAATCATTGGTTAGGACAAATAATCACTTATTATGAAAAAAAAGTAAGTAAAATATTTTTAGTTGATGAGATAATACATTATTTTATATTTATTATAATAGCGAAAATATGAGGACAAATAATAAATAGTCAACTAGCGTGGTGTAGTTGCTAGCGTACCATCCTCTCACTCCAGAGACTCTTCAGGAGGATTAAATTTACAATTAGGACATAAAATGATTATAACATATTATTTATAAAGCTAAAAATAGGTTGGTAATTTTTTTTCTTTTATTATTAATTATTATTTGTCTCCAAAATTATACTTTCTATTAAATTTTAAATAATTACTTATCCCCTTAACTAAAAACATTATACAATTTTTTTTTAATTTTTAGGCATTACTTGTCCTTAGTAATAATTTTCCAAGTTTATGCGTGTAGGTTAAAAATCATTCTGTATATTTATTGTTATATTGTTTTATCTTTTAATTTAAATTACTTCTTTTTACTGTTTAGGGCTGAACCAAAAAAATACACATGATGATTATTTGACATGTATGCATGTAAACATTCGGATATTCGAATGTTTACATGCGAAGTTTTATTTTTTATATTATTTTTATTAAATAAATAAATGTTATGTTGTTTTAAAGCATTTTATTTTTCTTTTAACCTCTTTTAATGTTTAAAATTAACTTATCCAACTATGGGCAATAGTTGCTGTATTTATTTTATTCAAGGTAGTTCTAAAATAAATATGGATACAATTTATCATGGGATTAGTACAATTTACCTATATAATCAATAATTGGAATACTAAAATCTACGCAATAATCATATATTTATTGCTAGGCATCAACATAACTGGTACTAAAAAAATGACAACTGACCCTTTTGAATTTTAAGATCTGGTACCAAAACTCAAATTTCTTGGATTTTTATACTACCAAAGTATACATATTTTTTGTTTTCAAAGGGCAAAAAACTAGCAAGAAAAAGTAAATATTCTAATGACACAATTAGGAATATCGGTATTTCCTGAGAAAAGAAAATCAATAATTACCAACAAATTACCTTCAGAAATAGGAAATAACGAAAACGGTAAACAGCAACCGATACTAGTCGATACAGAAACTCAAACAATGAATAATAAAACTGGAAAGAATAAAGTTACCGATGATTTTAGAGATCTGCTTTTGGAATTTGTTATAAACTGTCTTCTAGACCAACCGGACGATGTGGTCCGCTATGCAGCTCACTATTTTACCGATTTAGTGGAAAACAAACATACAGAGATAGTAAGAGATAACGTAAGCGAAGAAAGTAGTCCCGAAGAAATTAGTCGAAGAAATTGGCACCACTAATGGCGAAGGCAGTGATTGCTCTGAAACCGTTGATACCCATGAAGATGACAATGTTCAAGTTCCAAAATTATCATCAACCGACTCATTAGACAAAGATATATCTTAAATATAGATTTAAAGTTTTCTTTTTATTTAAAATTACCAAATAAATATTTAGTTTAATTTACACATATAAAGCTTTTTTGCCAATACACTGAAGATTTATTAGTATTTAGCATAATCTGGTAATTATAATATGTTTAGAAAACATTTTCATTTAAATATTTAATTTGAATATTATTTACGTACTCAAAGGAACAAAACAACTAGCCGGCCGATTTAGTGGTGAGGGGGGAGGAGGGTGTGGTTAAGCCGCAGATTTTTTTAATCTTTGTTATAGCTCACGAAGGCCTAATGCCCAAGTAGCAAAAATCGGTGGGTGCCGGGTCATTAGATGTTTAACCCATCCTTTCCGTCAACGCGGTCGTAGGGAAGTTCAGTTATTGCACAATACTCACTCTATCTGCGTGTTATACTATTATTTTAGTATTATTTTAAATAGAAAAGAAAAAGAAGTGGATCTTTCACATTTTCCCTTAAATACAGAAAGTCCTAAACATCGACCTATTTAGTTTTGGTTGAAAAACTCTGTAAAACTAATAAAATTAAATATTCAAAACGGTTTGAGCTCATTTGTTTTTTTTGGAACTTTCGTCAACATTGGTGTATTAGGGTAACTGCACATTATAGCACAGGTCTAGGTTCGATCAAGTCACGGTCAAATATCTTACATGCTGTTTAAAAGGAATAATCAGACCGTGAGCGGCCTAATGTGAATAGTCCTATCATGCACCAAACACAGAACTAACCAAAAAGTGTTTTTATAGTATAAAATATTTCGTGCTGCAGTTTTTTGATCTGTACACGTACGTAAGGCAGGCGCTATTTTTATGCCGTCGAGGTATTTTAATAATTTTTACTGTGCCAGATTTTAAATACTTTGATAATGTTTAAAAATCCTAATTTAAAAGGGTATCGACGTTGGTTTAAAGTTTTTAAATAATCAACCAAACAAAAACATTTGGGAGTTTACGTAAATGAGGAATAATATAATATTTATATTTAATTTTATGAAGAATTAACAAATTTCAGTAATTCAGTAAACCCTATTATTATATTCAATTTTATAAAAAGAACAAGAAGCCTTTAGAAATTACCAGCTCTTAATTATACAAAAAGCAAGGTAAGTCGTAGCACAGTTTTTTTTGGGAAACATTTCTAGTTTACAGTTATTTAATAAAAAAAGGCATCAATAAGGGTAATTTATGATTAATCAGTCTTGTTTAAGGTCGTTAATCCACAAATGGGTAATCTTAGTGTTTGTTACAAAATTTAACCGGTCGCTTTGTTTCCAAAATGCTATAAATCATGCATTTTCTGATTTTTTTCTGAAATTTTATGTAATATAGAATAGTCCCTGGACCAGTAATGAAATGGACTTTATGATAAGAATACTTTTAAAACCTTTTTAGAGGGGTTCCTTTTGACTACCATGAATATTCATACCGCCATATATAGAAGCAGCGCTTTAACCCAGCCAGTCAATTTCAAATGTTTCGGGTGTTGGACTGGGCGAAAGCGATACTTTTGTTGGACAAGTTTACCACAATGTTTTACGTGCAATTTCTAAAGATTGTGCTAAAAATCGTAAGGGTTACAGTTACGTAACCTTCCTAGCCCGATACCCGGGACATGTGTTTGATTCTTCTGGTTTCATGACTGTAACCCTTACCATTTTTAGCAAAATGTCTAAAAATTGCGTATATACATGCTGGTAAACTTGTCCGACAAAAAGTGATGCCTTCGCCTAGTCCGACACCCGAAACATTTTACATTGACAGGCTGCGTTAAAGCGCCGCTTCCATATATGGCGGTATGAATATTCGTGGTTAAAAGGAACCCCCAAAAAGGTTTTAAAAGTGTTTTTATCATAAAGTCCATTTCATTACTGGCCCAGGGACTAGAAGATAATTTTAGAAAAACAAAATCTTGACAGGTGGCTACAAACTTTTATTCAGGTTAAAAGGCCATATATTTAGTTGCTTATTGTTGATTAATATAAAATTGTGTCCCGTACATTTATACTAATTTAGTAGTTTCTGTAAACCAAAAAGGCTTTCCTTCACTTTACATGAATATTTAGTGGGTGAGAAAAGTGGTCATTAATTATAGTCTTAACAAAATGGTGAATGTAAATCGTTGAAACAACCGAGTAAGAGTGTTTCATTAGGTACTTGCTGATAAATAGTTCTTCTTTTATAAAATAAACTTTTCCGCCCCGACACGTTATGATTTTCATTTAATTTAAAAAGTGCTATAAAAAAATATCAGAAAAAAAAGATAAAAAATAAAGTTTATATTTTTTCGCTATTTTTGTACTGCGATATCTTTTAATGGATGACTTTTGACCCCATGTTTATAAAGCAAACTATACTCTCTATTTTAAAACATCTTGTATAAGACGTACAACATTTACTTAAGATATTATTTATGATAATTCTTATCAGTAAATTTAGGACAACATTTTTTTGACAACTAAATTCGTTAAAGGAATTATGCTTATAAAATAAAATAACGATTTAAAAAAAGTTCTAACGCCCTGTTTAACAGAAAGGTGCTTATTTTAACCGTAGTTAGGAAACACCTTGTATTGCAGCTAATTAAATCACTAACTAGGATTATTTTATCCTATTTTAATACGGTTAAACTATTTTTTTAAGGAAAATAAATTAAATTTATACCTGTATGTTTTTCCGCGCCTTTCAATGTAAAAGCAGATAAATGAGTCTCTTGGCTTCTTCCCTTTTATTGGCAGCATACAACAAAATGTCAAATCCAGCTCCACTCTCCAATCCTGCTACAGTAAAAAATGGTACCCGGGTTGTCACATTGCTGACTAATTTTCTAGTAAGCGTGTCGTAAACCTCCATTACAAATTCTGGTTGTAGACCTCCATCGAAACCTTCTGAACATTCAATGTAGAGGGCATCTGATGTTTGATTCGATATTGAACAATTCGAAAGAGCGTCTGGCTTACCTGCAAAAAAATTTAGGCGTTACAATCCCCGCAGACAAAATTATTATGGCGAAAGGAATTTTAGCAAAAAAAATCAATGAATAATAAAATATACTTGACTTTTGGAATAGTGCATTTAGTATAATTTTGTAATTTGTAGACTTATAAAAAATCAAGTCAATTTTTATTCTTAGGAGGACACATTTTCATGTCAAAATTTTATCTGGTCAGGGTTATTTAATATCATAGAGATTTTAATGAATTAAGTTTTTAGAATATTATTATAGTCAATATATGAATGTAGTAATTGATGTAAAGTAGTTTAAAATGTTATTATTGGCATAAACGGCATTTATGTAATAAAACACTGTTTAAACCACTTAAAAGCAAATTATATTATACTTTAAATAGTTTTAAAGCAAAATGCAAGGAAGAACGCCAAACTATACACAAATACAAACGTATGGTTTCAACTTGGTTTACAAATTTTCTCACATTATTACGTCAGAGGCGGTGATCACGTGATAAAAGATGATCCAACCTTGAAATTGGCACGTTTAAATTTTCATGCATGCATATATGTAATATTGCTTTAAAAATACTTCAACCCAAAAGTGCATATGTTAGCTTTGACTTAAACGTTTAAAAGTCCAAGTATTGCAGGGCTAATTTGCTTTTTTGCCGTCTCGACATGCAGCCACTGCCGCTGCCCCCTTCTCTGCTCCATGCTGCTATTCCTGCCAATTGTAAAAGAGGTATTCGCCCCCTTTTCATTTAATTTTTTTCCACAATGGCCAAGTATATTAAAATTTTCACTCTAAAATCTATTATTTACGCATCAATTTTCTTTCCTATAG
>JACEGR010007689.1:0-45852 GCA_014170235.1 Listronotus bonariensis
GTAATACTAATAGGCGGCCGCCTATATTTTTTCTTTTAAAACAACTAAAAATACAAATTTTTAGTTAAATACATTTTTTTGTATCTGGCATCGTATTTAATATATTTAAAAACAAACAGACCCTTATAAAAATATTTAACGCCCTGTATCTCAGAAACGCAGCAACTCCCATATGTTTATAGGAACTTTTCTTCATAAAATGACATAAGAAATTACCCCTTAAAGTTTAGTACCGTATTTAGGAAATAACCCTTATTTTAATTTGGAAAAAAGTCATTTTTAAACCACCCTGTACATCCAACCTTCAAATATTTTTTTGGAAATGTATTTTCTCAGCAAGCACGACTTTTTATAAAGAATAACTTGTTTTCGTAAAATTAATAATAAAAAGTTTGTTAAGAACTTCCGAAGACACGCTGTATATTTTTGAAAAGTTTCTATCCGCTATAATTTAATAAATAAGAAATATACAGGGTGTTCCATAAGAAAAATTATAAACATTTTAAAAAGTCGAACTACACCACTCTACGTAAAAAAATATACCAATATCAGTTTTAACTTTTGTAGATCAAGCAAAATATGACAAACAAAGGCCGTTGTGCCCTAAAAGGGTTTAAGAAGTATCCAATAGAGGAGCTTAATCTAAATCGCTAATACATACAGCCTCGCCACGAAGACAATACAGAATTATTGCAAGTTGCCTTATTAAGCTCGGGAATTATTAATACCGGCCTTATTTAAGTAGTGCTTGTACCCATAATTTAGAGTTATTGCAAATCATGTTGACAGTACCATTTAGCTTAAAAAAGGGGAAGAAATTTTAGTAGTTTTTCTTTATTGTTTTGTGTTGTAGGGTTTTCTTTACACAACTACAGAAATACATTTGAAAAAGCAAGGTTTTTAAGTTATGTTTACTTCTAAAAACTTATCGATTTTGTGATCGGCAGCTGTTCGGTTCGACGAACAGTTCCGAAGTTAAAATAAGACCAAAATAAGGCACGACCTAAAGCAACACCGACTCCACAAATGTAACTTATAAACCTACTAAGAACATAGACAACTTTATAATTTAAAAAATTAGGATCAATTATACCTTATAGAATGTGTTGTTGGAATAAAATTCTCCCTACGAATAGCATGTATCCATTTGTTTTTAAAATCTTTATTTGAGGGAAAAGAAAAAACTGAAACCGTTGGGCCTCTACTGGCACTGGTACTCTTACAAAGAGGCACACAACAAGTGTACGGCATTTTCAAAAAACTTCATAATTTGTTAAAAAACAGAAATTTACTATAAATTTAGTATATAACTTGTCGTCTTTTGAGTGTAAAAATCGCAAAGAAAATCACAAAAAAACACTAAACACTATACTAAGAGGGTCCTTTTAGTTCACTAGGCCAATAAAAAGTTAATAACACAATGTTTTAATTAGAAAAAAACTGGTTTAACCGGATGTAAACAACCACTTGTTGATACACCACTACACAAACATCACAAGAAAAAAGGTAAATAAAACATACACTGTACTAACAGTTGCAAAAATCAATTTAGACGTCCTTTATGTCCACTTAAAACAATTAAAAGGTTAAAACAACCGTTGAAAACGAAAAAAACTGACAAAAACACTATACTTGTCTACTGTACCAAAAACCTAGAGATGCCGCCATTTTTTATCGTCGGATGACAGTTGATTGGCTTTCCGTGAAGTCGGTGTTGCCTAAAGCCGACATAAATAAAGCCGGGCACTATACTTATTAGGGAGTCCTTATCCTACCATGCATCTGCGCAAGCTCAGATGTCAAAATAAGGCCGGTATTATTAATGCCCGGCCTTATTTCACTGTGCAATAATTCTCTATTTAACTGTCAATCCCACTTTAAGTGTCACAGTGATTTATCTTTTGTTTACCTTTATCTCCAATTTGCCACTTGTAACTAACTACCAAGAATTTGTGTACATAAAAATATACATAGGATTGTATTTAAAATTGTTTATACGCTTTTATCTTTTTTAATTTTTTATATCACAAGTATCCATTAAATTAAACAATGTATTTATTTTACACAAAATTATTTAACAAAGAAAATAAATATCAATTTGAAATAATATACGCAATTGCATTACTTTTATTTAAAGGAGATTTTCTGGAAAACTTTTTATTTTATCATAAAAATGCAGGAGGCCAAATACATGCCGGTGTAGCCTTACTATTTTTTAAATTAGAGAACACATAAAATTTTAGTCATCATCAGTGTTTACCCCCTTCAATCTCCCCTAAAATTGGGTATATACCTTTTTTAGGACAAGCAATAAATATGTAGGTATACTGCCTAGACTACCAGGGCAGTGCAGATTTTTGTGAGATTTGATACGAAAAAGTATCAATTTTTCTTACGCAACTCGCGATGGTTGTTTCTCAGAGAGGATGCATGTCTTGAACCACAGCCTTCTTAAACTCTGAGCCGTGAAGTAAGAAAGGCAACGTTGCAAACAACACTGTACAGTAGGAATATTAAAATGAGTTCCTAATAGATTAAATGCTAAATATAATTAATTTTTTTAAGTGTTTTAAACAAAAAATAGGTATTAATTTTTTTTGGATATTTTAGACAACATATAGGTTTAATTTTAAATACTATAGTTGCCCTAAAAAGCAATAATGTGTCTGCAAACCTTATCAGAAATTTTTCTGCCTTATACAAATTTGTTGGTAAGGATTTAAAAATTTTAAATTGTTATGATGTTTTCTACCCCGCTTTATGCATTTTTTGCGAACAGACCAAAGTAGCTTTTTAAAGTTAACTAAACATTTATTATTTAGAAATACTTGTAATACTTAAAATGAATTGAAAGCATGTGTGTTTAGTTATAAATATAAAAGCTTAATAATATAGCGTATTACATAAGAAGCGCTTTAAAATAACAAACGCTTTAAATTAGGTTTTCCACTATATTTACCCTAAAACCGCCTTAGGTAAATAACTTTCAGAATATTTATATAAATAATATTTTTTGGTGAACTTACCAGGATATTTATGCGCATTAGTTGATATCGCACCTTTCATATTATAGGGGCACAATTAAAAATTTTGTGAAATTGATATTAAATATCGGGTCGCGTTACTCGGAAATAAGATAGAGACACAATTATGTTTGTGCGCCCCATGAGTGGCTCTGTCTCTTTCTGTCAAAGGCATCATGCAAAGTAATTGTTTTTGTGCCTATATATCACAAAAATCAATTTCACAAAATTTTTAATTGTGCCCCTATAATATGAAAGGTGCGATATAGTCCTTAGGATATTGCTTGGAGTAACTATTTGGTTTTGGTGCACTATACACACTATTGATATCAAATAAAACCAATTTTTTTAAAACACACTTAGTTAATTAGTAGCCTGTAAAATATATTTGTCCATTTACCGTATAGGTACTACTTATACTTTAAATAAAAAAACACTTATCCGGTCAATAGCGCACAACCAGGCTTTCCTAATTTTTATGGGGAAATAAAATTTTTGATAATCCTGTTTTAATATAACTTGGGTAATTCGTTTTGCAGCCCGAAACGCAGCACGTTCGTGCCATAATGTATGCCGTACGCCCCAACTATACGCGCACATTTAAACGTAAAAACAACGATTGACATATTGCCACTGGTCCTATTTTTTAAATATAACAATTAATTACTTATTTTTTCTTTATATAATAAATACACGCTACGATTTAACTTTTAAAAACAGAAAAACCTTTTAAGCAATCGTTTAAACTTGTTTCTGTTTACTTCTAAACATTACTTGACATTCCTACTGTGCTGTGTTGCCAGATTTCTCCTTCACGGCTTAGAATTTAAGAAGGCTGTGCTTGAACTTTTTACAGAAGGTGGGGAATAGCCCTAGGATCAAAATCTATTTCGAACCGAAAGGCTAAAACACATGTTTCGGGTATCGGTCTGGGCGCGTTTCGTGACTGCAACCCTTACCATTTTTGACACAATGTAAAACATTGTGGTAAACTTGTCCGACAAAAGTGACGCGTTCGCCCAGTCCGACACCCGACACATGTCAAAATTGATAGACTGAGTTAAAGCACCGCGCCGCATCCATATATGGCGATATGAATATTCGTGGTAGATTCGTCAAAAAGAACCCCCTAAATAGGTTTTAAAAGGGTTCTTATCATGAAGTAGATTTCATTACTGGCCGAGGCAGTAGTGGTTTCTTTAGATTCGTTAAAAAATCCCTTTTAAAAGGTGTATCAAACAAGAATATTTACTTGTAATACCATAGAGTAAGGAAATTATAAGAGTTATCATGGAATAGCCGATTTAAGGACAGGTCATGCGAATACTCCCAATATAATTTTATTCGTTTCTCGTTGAAATACCGCCAGTTAGTCATTTCAGTAAGCTTACGTGTCTCCCCACCGCTGATGTTACACGAGGCGAGGCTTCGACCGACGCATTTAAAGTGTAAACTGGAAAAATGACAAGCCTTCCCCCAGTTCCTCACAAAATGCCCAATATTATTTTTAAGGTAAAACACATTAAGCGTATCCTTTCTTCTCTTAACACCAAGAAATCGTCTGGGCTAGATGGAATACCAGCAATCGTTTTAAAAAAATGTGCTCCTGAACTTGCACCTATTTTAACCAGGCTCTTTCGAATTTCTTAGGACACGGGTATATTTCCAGACAGCTGGAGAGCTGCACGTGTCCAGCCTATTCCCAAGAAAGGATCTAAATCTCTTCCATCCAACTATAGACCCATTTCACTCCTCTCAATGCTTTGTAAAGTAATGGAGAAATCCATTAACTCGCAAATTCTTAGGTACTTAGAAAAACATAAAATTTTACATGACAGGCAATACGGATTTCGTCACAAGAGATCTACAGCAGATCTTCTTTCCTTCGTTTCACACAACTGGAACAAGTCTCTTGAGTTTCTAGGTGAGTCCCAGATCGTTGCTCTTGATATATCTAAAGCTTTCGACCAAGTCTGACATGACGCACTTCTTAATAAACTTCCCTTCTACGGTCTTCCAACTAAACTCTGCTCTTGGCTCTCCAGTTATCTTTCTAATCGACGTATATCAGTCATTGTTGATGGCCACTCTTCAAGCTTTCACGAAATTAATGCTGGAGAGCCTCAGGGTTCAGTACTAGCACCAACTTTGTTTCTTCTTCACATCAACGACCTTCTTTTTTCCACAACCAATCCCATTCATAGTTATGCTGACGATAGTACCCTTCACTCCACTTTTCAGGTTCCCAAACCAATCTCTCAACCCGACTTGGAAAGCAAACGCAGGGCGATGCAGATATCTCTTTCACAGGATCTCAATTTGATATTGGATTTGGGCGCCAAAAATCTCGTTCAATTTAATGCATCCAAAACACAATCGTGTTCCTTGTCGCGAAAAAATCATCAAACACTCATCCTTTGCTTATGATATGAGTGGCCAGGTTTTGCAGAACGGGGACACATTTAACCTTATGGGCATCACATTAGAGAATAACCTTAACTGGCATAAACACATTGTATCTATAGCCACCGCGGCTTCAAAAAAGCTTGGATTTCTTTTCCGAGCCAAAAGTGTTTTTCCCCTTCCACTTTATACACTTTGTATGTGTCCCAAATTCGACCCTCTCTGGAATATTGTTCTCATGTCTGGGGAATGGCATCCCCTACAACCCTCAGCATTCTTGATGCCATTCAAAGAAGGGCTGTTCGTCTTATTAATGATCCTTTACTTACTCAAAGATTTCCTTCTCTTGTCTCGAGCTGTGGGAGATCTATCGCTCTTCTACAGATACTTTTACGGCTTCTGCTCCGACGAATTGTCCAGTATAGTCCCTCCTCTTGCAGTTCCCAACAGGGAAACTCGTGGTGCCGCGCGTATGCATCCCCATACAGTTCAACTGGACAGGCCCCGAACTTCCCCTTTCGTTCGTTCTTTTATCCCTAGAGTTTCTAGACTGTGGAACCTGCTGCCAGCGGAGGTCTTTCCATCCCCCCAAATCTTCAAGTTTTTAAGTCCCGTGTTAACAAACTTCCTCTTACCCTGCTTAAGACACCCACGGTACGTTAGTATTTAGTCTTTCAGCCTTCGTGGATTGTCCAAAGATAAAAAAAGCCTGCCGCTAAGCCTGCCGCAAAAGCGGTACGAAAATTTTAGCATACCATGGTTTCTCTTATCCGTAGGTATGTTACTTTATGGTAATACTCAATAGTGCTAATTTATTTCCGGACATTTTTAAGGCCACGAATATTTTTAAAAATTATCCCGAGCCGCAGGCGAGGGAGAATTTTCTTAAAATATTCGTGGCCGAGAAAAAATTTCCCGGAATAATTTAAGCACGTGTGGTATTCGGTAAGAAAATTTCACAACAAGTTTGTGTTAAATAATATTCTTTTAAATTAATATTTGTAACTTTGACACGAGCTTTAAAATTTTACTATGAAATAAATATTTTCCATTTTACCAATTGTAGTTGCAAATATATGTTTTAATTTTAGAGCTTATCATTGTTTATTCTTTTATTTTATATATACCTTATATTACTACAGTTGGTAAAAATAGTTTATTTTAATTTTTTAGACCAATACCTAGCTTTCGTTTGCTCCTCTTCACTTATGTCTAGTACTACAGTCTTATGATATTATTTTACTAACTGTAGTTGTATAAAATTGTCATTTAGGGTCTTAAAACCTTACATTACTTTGATAAGTAAAAAGTATAAGACAAACTCGAAGTCTGGGTCTCAGTCAAATAACATATATTTTTACGACAAACGTTACACGTGTTTCGCCCTCTCGAGCATCATCAGACCTACAATAAATAGAAAAAACCTAATATATGCCAATAAAACAAATAAACTTAAATTACCTTTGAAACAATAAGACATTATCTAAACATAATATAATTTAAAACACAGCACACTACATATTAAAATGACAACAATGAATGAGGTTAGATCCACGGGCAAAAAATTATAAAATAAAACAAAAATTAAAATTAAAAGTTTTACGCCAACCGGGTTCGAACCCACAACCTTAAGATTTCAAGTCCGAACCTCTACCATTAAACCATCAAAGCTTACGAATTACCAGTCTTGTAAGTTATTGAAGACTAAATTTGGTTCGAAATTGAAAACGTCATTGACGCACTTTAAGACTGGGCTTTTCTTAGCTCTGGTTATTTCCATCTTCTCAAGAAGGTCCAATTTCTTGCTTTTCTGACACTCGTGCAAAATCTTTACATTTCTGTAAATGGTTGGCAAAGGCTGATTTTGTGTTCGAGATGTCAGAGTCTTTGTACTTATTATAAAGGCTAAGGTGTTCATGTACCCTAGTAGATATTCTTCTACCAGATTGCCCTACGTAAATAGCAGAGCAGTCTCCACAGTTTAGCGAATAAACGCCTGATTTGGATAGCCGATCCGTCCTGTCAGTTAATTTAACTAGATGTTTTTGAGAAAATTGATTGTTTTAAAGGCAATGGAGATGTCTAACTGTTTAAAGAACTTGGCAAACTGCAAAGATATATTCCCGAAGAATGTTAAAACTTTAAATTTATTTACATTGGACCCCCCTGGGTAGATTCTAGGAAAGGAGAGTCTAAACTTATTTACAAATCTATAATAAATTTTATTGATTAAATGCTTGGGAAATCCATTATTAAAGCAATTTGTCTTATAATGTTTAATTCTTTATTCAAAGCATCTTTAGCAAGTGGAAGTTTAAACAGACGATAAAACATAGAATTGAAAGCTGCAAATTTGTGTTGATAAGGAGAATTAGAAGAAAATTGAATTATATTATCGGTGGAGGAAGATTTTCTGTAGACCTCAAAACGAATTATGTTATTATTACGTATTAATAAAACCCTACCCTTTTTAGACCTTTCCTAGAATCTACCCAGGGGGTCCAATGTAAATAAATTTAAAGTTTTAACATTCTTCGGGAATATATCTTTGCAGTTTGCCAAGTTCTTTAAACAGTTAGACATCTCCATTGCCTTTAAAACAATCAATTCTCTCAAAAAACATCTAGTTAAATTAACTGACAGGACGGATCGGCTATCCAAATCAGGCGTTTATTCGCTAAACTGTGGAGACTGCTCTGCTATTTACGTAGGGCAATCTGGTAGAAGAATATCTACTAGGGTACATGAACACCTTAGCCTTTATAATAAGTACAAAGACTCTGACATCTCGAACACAAAATCAGCCTTTGCCAACCATTTACTAGAATCAGGGCACACATTTTCAGCCATAGAAAATGTAAAGATTTTGCACGAGTGTCAGAAAAGCAAGAAATTGGACCTTCTTGAGAAGATGGAAATAACCAGAGCTAAGAAAAGCCCAGTCTTAAAGTGCGTCAATGAAGTTTTCAATTTCGAACCAAATTTAGTCTTCAATAACTTACAAGACTGGTAATTCGTAAGCTTTGATGGTTTAATGGTAGAGGTTCGGACTTGAAATCTTAAGGTTGTGGGTTCGAACCCGGTTGGCGTAAAACTTTTTAATTTTAATTTTTGTTTTATTTTATAATTTTTTGCCCGTGGATCTAACCTCATTCATTGTTGTCATTTTAATATGTAGTGTGCTGTGTTTTAAATTATATTATGTTTAGATAATGTCTTATTGTTTCAAAGGTAATTTAAGTTTATTTGTTTTATTGGCATATATTAGGTTTTTCTATTTATTGTAGGTCTGATGATGCTCGAGAGGGCGAAACACGTGTAACGTTTGTCTTAAAAATATATGTTATTTGACTGAGACCCAGACTTCGAGTTTGTCTTATACTTTTTACTTATCATATTAAGAGGTCTCTTTGAGAAAAATGGACGACTTTTCCAATTACATTACTTTATATTATGTTATGTCTGAAATACTACAACTGGTACAAAATAACATTTTCTTTAATTATGTATGTGAATGACAGATATGACGTTAAAACAAATTCAATGATTATGTCAAAAAACTTCCACTATAATTCGTTCAGGGTACCCCAGACAAGAAGAAAAAAATTCCGATAAATACTTGTGTTGTCATGGTAATGCAACCAAAACTACACATTTGATTGTTCAAAAAACAGTGGTGTGGAATTTTCAATTCAAAATAATAATAGTTAGACTACGAAAATGTGATTTTGCTTGTTGTTAATTTTTGTCCATTCTTCTATTTCTTCTTAATATTCTAAAAAATAGATTTCGGTTTTTTTCTTAAATTATTTGTTTAAAAATCATGGAAATAATGATTATACTTAATCTCTGTGGATTCACTAAGAGATAAATATCAAAGCAATCATTATAAATATTAAAGTGATTGTTGAGTTATCTAGTTGAAGATAAAACATGCTATATAAACATTGGTGATTACTATACGTGGAAAATAAAGATATATTCTTGGGTGAAACAAACGTTTACAAAAGTTTATATTCTAAATAATAGGTAGTACCTATTTAAGGCTGGTTGTTTTTACAAAGATGGTAAGTAGACAGATTTAAAGCAATTTATACAAAATTATAAGCTGAAGTGAGTGTGGCTGTCGATTAATATATTACTACTGTTTTTTTGTTTTATCACATTAGGGTGACCTTTATTTCCCAAATCCATTTTTTCTCGCGAACGCCTAAACTTTTAGTTTAAAGCCTAAAAATAAATTATTCAATTTAAAAATGCTCTTAATTCCTGATGCCCATGCCAAAATTATGTTGCTTTTCCCTTTTAAATAACGTAGGGTTTTTGAAATTTTTACTCTCTTCACTTCTTTAAAGGTCCGCGCGCACTTATCCGCTTCGTCAGGATACGAAACGGACACCTACGGAACTCGATTTTTTTAATCGCGCACTAGCAGGCGAAATTTCCTCTCAGTTTTAACGAAAATTCCACACCACTGTTTTTTTACCAATCAAATGTGTAGTTTTGGTTGCATTACCATGACAACACAAGTATTTATCGGAATTTTTTTTCTCCTGCCTGGGGTTCCCTGTAGCGAATTATAGTGGACATTGTTTGACATAATAATTGAATTTGTTTTAACGTCATGTCTGTCATTTACATACATAATTAAAGAAAATGTTATTTTGTACCAGTTGTAGTATTTCAGACATAACATAATATAAAATTATTGTAAGGTTTTAAGACCCGAAATGACAATTTTATACAACTACAGTTGGTAAAATAATATCATAAGACTGAAGTACTAGACATAAGTGAAGAGCAAACGAATGCAAGGTATGGGTCTAAAAAATTGAAATGAACTATTTTTACCAACTTTAGTAATGTAAGGTATATATAATATAAAAGAATAAACAATGATAAGCTCTAAAATTAAATATATTTGCAACTACAATTGGTAAAATGGAAAATATTTATTTTATAGTCAATTTTTAAAGCTCGTGTCAAAGTTACAAACATTAAATTTAAAAGAATATTATTTAAAACAAACTTGATGTGAAATTTTCTTACCGAATACCACACGTGCTTAAATTATTCCAGGAAATTTTTTTCTCGGCCACGAATATTTTAAGAAAATTCTGCCTCGCCTGAGGCTCGGGATAATTTTCAAAATATTCGTAGCACTAGTGGTATTACAAGTGACAATTTTCTTATTATCCTGCCTTCTTGGCAGTGCCGATCTTCTTAAAAAGATAAGTAGGAATCTGTATTTTGGTGAATTGTTAATTACAGTGGCGCATTTACCAGAAGGCTGAGTTTTTTGTTGGTCTTCAAAATTGTTTTTCAATGGAAAAGGAAAAAATTAGGGGCGGCTAAAATTAATAGCTTACGGGCGACTCGCCTGCGGCTCGGGATAATTTTCAAAATATTTGTGACCTTGAAAAAAATTTCCAGAAATAAATTTAGCACTAGTGGTATTACAAGTAAGAATTACACTCACCTATTTGTCTACTCGACAATTATCGCTTGATTACAGCGATAATTGCATACTAGAAATCGAAAATTGCACTGTGTCTTTAATAATTATTAGTTTTTTTTAGATTGGGTTGTGTTGTATTGTTAAATAAATTGTTTAGAAAATTATTGTTCCTTTATTTGATAGTTTTACTTTCTTTGAGAAATTTTCTCCTAAATTACACTCGTGCATCAAAAAATCAGAAAACTTAGCTTTCAAGTGTATTGCCTTTTAAAAACTACTCTCGTTCATTTGATTAAAAATAAAATAGATCGTTGGCAATACGCTTTCAAGCAAAATTATCGATTATTTTGATGCACTTGTGTAATTAACTGTTATTTACTCTAATTTGAAAAAGCATTAGATTTTTTTTCAATATTTTAAAATGATTTCAAGAGCTTTTATCTTTACTACAAAGTGACTTAACAAGACAAGATTATAAATTTAGAAACAATATTCTACTCAAGGAAACATAACCAGTGATAGTCTTTCAAAAGGGAAGCGATCTGCACCCATTTCTTTACCGGATAAAAACATTTTTTTTTATTAAAAATAGTATTTAAACAAAGGTATTGCTACAGGGTTGCCTCAAAAAATATTGTCAAGACTATAATTAAATTAAAAAAATAACCTCAACATTTTTGACACACCCTGTATAATGGCAATTCTTTTTACTCTACATGACTATATGTCACTTTTTTTTCTCCACGTTTATAAATAAAGCCCTGGAAAAACTATCGGCCGTTTCATTCCTTTACGTTCCGTTTGCCTTATTTAAATAACGTGACAATAAAATCGTATTCCGTAGTGGCCCGTTCCGTGGCTCGACGGACCGGATAAGTGCGCGCGAACCTTGAGTTATTTACCGTCAAACGTTGAGTTAAGATTGGGTTGTAGCCATCCTCGGGAGTTTAATAGTAAACCGCCATTTTTAAATAAAACACCCTGTATATTACATTACCGTTAAATAGATATTTTAAAGAACTTTAAGAAAATACCACTTTTGATATGTCTATCTATTAAGGTTTTGGAAATATGGCCATCCAAATCCAAAAGTAGTAGATATTATATTGTCTATTTTAACATAATTTTCAGATTTGAATGGCCATATTTTTTAAACTATAAGAGATAGACATATAAAATGTGGTATTTTCTTAAAGCTCTTTAAAATATCTATTTAACGGTGATAATATACAGAGTATTTTATTTAAAAATTGCCTCTCTACTCCTTAACTCAACCTTTGACGGCAAATAACTCTTAAAGGAGTGACTTAATCGAAAATTCGTAAAAGAACTTTTTTGTAGAGCGTTAAATTTTACATCAAAATATGCGATGAGTAGAATTTTTTTATTCATTTTTGTCTGATAGAAAATAAAAGTAAAAATTTCAAAAAAACACATGTTATTTAAATGGGAAAAGCAACCTGATTGGAGCACGGTTTAAATCAGGAATTAAGAGCATTTTTACATTGGATAATTTTTTAGGCAATAAACTA
The DNA here is from genome assembly GCA_014170235.1 of Listronotus bonariensis. Lineage (NCBI taxonomy): Eukaryota > Metazoa > Arthropoda > Insecta > Coleoptera > Curculionidae > Listronotus > Listronotus bonariensis. The sequence continues at coordinate 12,417 of JACEGR010007689.1, forward strand.
AAAGTTCAGGGGGCGTTCACTAAAAAAACGATTTGGAAAATACCGGACACCCTAAATCAGAACTACCGTTATTTTGCATATCGTTGCCGTAATTCGCAAACCTTCTATCTCTATATTCGCACTTTTTACAGGAAATAAAAAAAAAGTGGCCGTATTATCAGCACTGGTAGGCGAGCGCTGGCTTGTCCATAAGGTCATTTGATTAATGACCCACCTACATAATGCATTTTTTAAATCCAAACATAAAAGTAACAAGTCCTTAAAAATAACTAAAATCTTTTGCTATGCGAACGTCCCTTAATTAAATCAAGCTAATTCACTCGGACGAATTTTGCACATTTTAAGAAACATTAAAAAAATTACTATAAGTACTAATACCATAAAGGACCCGCCGCCTTTTGACGATTGCCTGTTTTACAGCTTCATTGATTTGACTAAGAACTTTTATCTAGATTTAATATTATACAGGGTGTTTTAAAACTGATCTGACAAACTTTAAGGGCTTATTCTGCAATAAATAAAAAAAACTTCATATGAACATATGTCCTGAACGTCTTAAGTTTTTGAACTGCAGGGTGTTTTTATAATAACTTTTATACAAATTTAAATATTTTTAAAAAATTTGGGGGACGTCTCCTATGCACTAAGGATATTTTTTGATAAGATAATTTTTAGCAGTGTCGTCCATGGGAGATTTAAGGTAAATATTTTTAATAAAAAATGGTACGACACTGCATCTTATGAAATAAAAATATTTTTGAAATTCTCATTTAGTTTTAGAACAAATTTAATCTCTTGACTTTTTTTATTTAATTCACGGTTTTCGCGTAAATAAATAAAAAACATTTCTCGGCATGGTCATTTCGTATCGATAATATCAAATTCTACAGTAAAAACCTTTGTTATTTATTCTTTAACAAGATTGTGATTTGATTCTGCCGACAAATGGTTTCTATTTATTTACGCGAAATCAGTGCATCAAATAAAAAAGTCGAGATTAAATTTGTTCCAAAGTAAGGGAATTTTAAAGAATATTTTTATTTAAAAAGGAGTGGCGTACCATTTTTTTATTAAAAATATTTAGCTTAAATCTTTTATGTACGACACTGGTAATTTTGTTTAAAATTATCTCAGTGTATTCTTATACGTATTTGATTATACTACTTTTAATGAAGGCAAAACTAAACAACAGTCTTAAATACCTATTTTTTTTTATCTTAACTAAGTTGTATATTTGTATTGAATGTATAAGGTAATAAGTATTTAAAAATGTAATTTTTAACAATTATGAGCTTAAAATCAATCAATGCTCTCATAATTTACAACTGAATATTTGTTTTAAAATGTATACAGGGTGTTTCCTAATTGAATGCCAATATTAAAGGAGGTAATTTTTGGGTTTATTTTAAGAAAAAAACTTCATATGACGGTATGTCCTAAACGTCTTAACTTTTGAGGTACAGAGTGTTAAAGTTTCCAAAAAATATATATATATATATTTTTAAATCCTACCTATTCTTTACCCAATTTTGTTTTAATTTGGCAATATTATTAATGGCATTAAGGGGGTAATTTATCACTAACTTAATTACATTTAGTAAGTCCAGTGGCGTCTCGAGAGGCAACTGAAGAAATATTCTCAACAAAACAACGGTTCGCCACTGACTGTATAAATAGGTGTAAAATTTTTGTTCTTTCTTTAGATTAAGCAAATAAAAATACTGCTTTTATGTCTCCTAATTTTTTTCCGTATTTTGTTTAGTTTAAGTTACAAAAAAATCACTTAATTGCATATTTTTAGACCATAAAACAAGCATTGCAGGAACTTTATGTTTTAAAAATTAGGTTTTATAATTTGTAATTAGCAAATATGTAACAAAAATAATAAATACCTATTTAAAAGGGTTTATATCCAGTATACCAGTTTTTACAAAATAAGTATTTTCTGATTTTTTTTTGATTTTAAAAAATTTTAACACCCTGTATCTTAAAAATTAAGACGTTTAGGACATACTTTCATATGAAGTTACCTTCTTAAAATAAACCCAAAAATTACCTCCTTCAATATTGACATTCAATTAGAAAACACCCTGTATAAGAAAAAGATTTAAAGATATTTTTTTAATAATTATTTTGAAATATTATTTTTAGGAAAGCCAACTTATGTTAGCAGTAAACAACAAGGATTACCAAAAAATAAACACAATTATTAAACGACTTGGACAACCTGATGAAGAGTTTTACAATTGTCTTTTTGACATCTGTGACAAAAAGCAAATCGACAAAAAGTTATAAAAATATTACTTAATATAAATAAAATTGATATAAATAGGAGAAATTGCCATGGTGAAGCCATTTTACATCTTCTTTCGCGAAACGGCCACTTTGAATGCGCTCAAGATGTAATCAAAAAGCACAACAAGATAAAAATAGATCGCAAATGTAACAAGAGAAAACGCCTTTGTTAGTGGCAGCGGAGCATGGCCATTTAAATATTTTAAAGTTGTTGGATAGCAATGGAGCTGATATTAATGGTAGTGATGGAGTTAAAGATGGTGCAATCCACTTAGCTGTTACTAACGGACATCTCGACTGTATTAAATATTTAATAGAACAAAAGAGTATCAACGCTAATTTGGAAGATATGTATGGTGACACCCCTTTACTTAAAGCAGCATATGCAGGACACGAAAACTGTGTTGAATATTTACTAAGGCAGGGAGCCGATATACACAAAACGGATATCGACGGTCAGTCTGCCCTTCTTAAATCTGCCTTTGGAGGTCACGTTAAAAGTCTTAAACTTTTGTTAAAACACGGCTCTAATGTAAATGTACGAGAAAAACAATGGAAGTACCGCCTTAATATGGGCAGCCACAAATGGGCACGTTGAAGTTATTACTCATTTAGTAAATGCTAATGCTAATGTAAATATTCAAGATGAAAAAGGTAGTACCGCCTTAATATGGGCAGCCACAAAGGGCACGTTAAAGTTATTACTCAATTAGTAAATGCTAATGCTAATGTAAATATTCAAGATGAAAAAGGTAGTACCGCCTTAATATGGGCAGCCACAAATGGGCACGTTGAAGTTATTACTCAATTAGTAAATGCTAATGCTAATGTAAATATTCAAGATGAAAAAGGTAGTACCGCCTTAATATGGGCAGCCACAAATGGGCACGTTGAAGTTATTACTCAATTAGTAAATGCTAATGCTAATGTAAATATTCAAGATGAAAAAGGTAGTACCGCCTTAATATGGGCAGCCACAAATGGGCACCGTTGAAGTTATTACTCAATTAGTAAATGCAAATGCTAATGTAAATATTCAAGATGAAAAGGTAGTACCGCCTTAATATGGGCAGCCACAAATGGGCACGTTGAAGTTATTACTCAATTAGTAAATGCAAATGCTAATGTAAATATTCAAGATGAAAAGGTAGGACCGCCTTAATATGGGCAGCCTCAAAGGGTCACGCTGAAGTTATTACTCAATTAGTAAATGCAAATGCTAATGTAAATATTCAAGATGAAAAAGGTAGGACCGCCTTAATATGGGCAGCCACAAATGGGCACGTTAAAGTTGTTACTGAATTAGTAAATGCTAATGCTAATGTAAATATTCAAGATGAAAAAGGTAGTACCGCCTTAATATGGGCAGCCACAAATGGGCACGTTGAAGTTATTACTCAATTAGTAAATGCAAATGCTAATGTAAATATTCAAGATGAAAAAGGTAGGACCGCCTTAATATGGGCAGCCTCAAAGGGTCACGCTGAAGTTATTACTCAATTAGTAAATGCTAATGCTAATGTAAATATTCAAGATGAAAAAGGTAGTACCGCCTTAATATGGGCAGCCACAAATGGGCACGTTGAAGTTATTACTCAATTAGTAAATGCAAATGCTAATGTAAATATTCAAGATGAAAAAGGTAGGACCGCCTTAATATGGGCAGCCTCAAAGGGTCACGCTGAAGTTATTACTCAATTAGTAAATGCAAATGCTAATGTAAATATTCAAGATGAAAAAGGTAGGACCGCCTTAATATGGGCAGCCACAAATGGGCACGTTAAAGTTGTTACTGAATTAGTAAATGCTAATGCTAATGTAAATATTCAAGATGAAAAAGGTAGTACCGCCTTAATATGGGCAGCCACAAATGGGCACGTTGAAGTTGTTACTCAATTAGTAAATGCAAATGCTAATGTAAATATTCAAGATGAAAAGGTAGTACCGCCTTAATATGGGCAGCCACAAATGGTCACGCTGAAGTTGTTACTCAATTAATAAGTGCTAATGCTAATGTAAATATTCAAGATGAAAAAGGTAGTACCGCCTTAATATGGGCAGCCTCAAAGGGTCACGCTGAAGTTATTACTCAATTAGTAAATGCAAATGCTAATGTAAATATTCAAGATGAAAAAGGTAGCACCGCCTTAATATGGGCAACCACAAATGGGCACGTTGAAGTTGTTACTCAATTAGTAAATGCTAATGCTAATGTAAATATTCAAGATGAAAAGGTAGGACCGCCTTAATATGGGCAGCCTCAAAGGGTCACGCTGAAGTTATTACTCAATTAGTAAATGCAAATGCTAATGTAAATATTCAAGATGAAAAAGGTAGGACCGCCTTAATATGGGCAGCCACAAATGGGCACGTTGAAGTTGTTACTCAATTAGTAAATGCTAATGCTAATGTAAATATTCAAGATGAAAAAGGTAGTACCGCCTTAATATGGGCAGCCTCAAAGGGTCACGCTGAAGTTATTACTCAATTAGTAAATGCAAATGCTAATGTAAATATTCAAGATGAAAAAGGTAGGACCGCCTTAATATGGGCAGCCACAAATGGGCACGTTGAAGTTGTTACTCAATTAGTAAATGCTAATGCTAATGTAAATATTCAAGATGAAAAAGGTAGTACCGCCTTAATATGGGCAGCCACAAATGGTCACGCTGAAGTTGTTACTCAATTAATAAGTGCTTATGCTAATGTAAATATTCAAGATGAAAAAGGTAGTACCGCCTTAATATGGGCAGCCTCAAAGGGTCACGCTGAAGTTATTACTCAATTAGTAAATGCAAATGCTAATGTAAATATTCAAGATGAAAAAGGTAGGACCGCCTTAATATGGGCAGCCACAAATGGGCACGTTGAAGTTGTTACTCAATTAGTAAATGCTAATGCTAATGTAAATATTCAAGATGAAAAAGGTAGTACCGCCTTAATATGGGCAGCCACAAATGGGCACGTTGAAGTTGTTACTCAATTAGTAAATGCAAATGCTAATGTAAATATTCAAGATGAAAAAGGTAGTACCGCCTTAATATGGGCAGCCACAAATGGTCGCGCTGAAGTTGTTACTCAATTAATAAGTGCTAATGCTAATGTCGATATTCAAGATGTGAAAGGGAAACAGCTTTAACTTGGGCTGCCGGCATGAACCGCATAGAAGTTGTTAAGAAACTTGGATATGCAGGTGCAAATGTAAATTTAACCGATAAATTAAAAGAAACTGCTCTGATGAAAGCTGCAAGGTATGGCTGTGCGGACATCGTCAAATTTTTGGTAGAAATTGGTGCGAATACCAAACTAAAAAATAAGATAAATAAAACAGCGTATGATTTAGCTAAAACAGGGGAAATTAGGAATTTATTAGCTTAATGGGTATTGTATTATTTAATATATTATTGCTATATATTAGGTATAACTTTATTTAGTAGGCTAATTTTATATTCAAATTTAAAATAACTTATGTACATAAAGTTACCCTAAAATTATTTATATGAACGGTGAAAAAATTAAGTTAGCATAGCTTTTGTAAATACAAGTTATTATCAAAAAAACCTTTAAAATTTTGCTGCAAGAAATCACAGCAAGGATTCATAAGCCATTTTTTTTGTATACATTTCTTTTTGCTAAAGCAGTTCCAATTAAGCTATTATATTTTTATATTTATCTTAGTATATTGCTATAATACTAAATATATATGTATAGTTTTTTTGCACTGTGTCTTTAATAATTATTATTTTTTTTAGATTGGGATGTGTTGTATTGTTAAATAAATTGTTTAGAAAATTATTATTATTCCTTCATTTGATAGTTTCACTTTCTTTAAGTAATTTTCTCCCTAAATTACTCTCGTGCATCAAAAAATCAGATAACGTAGCTTTCAAGTGTATTGCCTTTTAAAAACTACTCTCGTTCATTTGCATATTCATCCATTATCATCTCCGAAGGAGTCGGGTTCTTTCGCCAAAATATGAAAATTAACTCTATTAGTTTTAAGGCAATAACAACGATATATAAATAAAATAGATCGTTGGCAATACGCTTTCAAGCAAAATTATCGATTATTTTGATTCACTTGTGTAATTAACCCCGATAAATTGGTTCAAGATGAATATAAATGTAATTATTGTAAGTTAAGTTTGCGGAGAAAAAAGAAACATTTATGGATTCATGAAATTTGTCAAACAAGAAACCCAGAGGAAGAATTAAGTGTTATTTACTCTGATTTGACAAAACATTAGAATTTTTTTCAATATTTTAAAATGATTTACGAAAAATTTCAAGAGCTTTTATCTTTACTACAAAGTGTCTTAACAAGACAAGATTATAAATTTGGAAACAATATCCTATTAGCAGTAATAGTCTTTCAAAGAAAAGCGATCTGTACCCATCTGTTTAACGGATAAAAATAGTTTTTTTTATTAAATATAGTATTTAAACAAAGATATTGCTACAGGGTTGCCTCAAAAAATATTGTCAAGACTATAATTAAATTAAAAAAATAACCTTAACATTTTTGACACACCCTGTATAATGGCAATTCTTTTTTACTTTACATGACTTTATATCACTATTTTTTTCTCCACTTTTATAAATAAAGCCCTGGAAAACTGTTCAAATTTAAAATTTTGAAAAATTATTACAATTTTTTGGTACATTGGGTATTATTTAAACATACATTCTTTATTAAATAACCTTAAAATGTATCTAAAAAATGGGGGTTGCCATTATGCCGAGGTGTCAAAAATTTTGAGGTTATTTTTTAAATTAAAAAGATTTGGGCATAATTTTTTAAGCTACCCTGTAGCAAAACCTTTGCTTAAACACTATATTTAATATTAAATAGTTTTATCCTGTAAACAGATAGGTGAAGATCGCTTCCTATTCGGATCTTAGAGTATAAAAAGATTTTGTTTCCACCATTTTGACAAGAAAATATTATGTGTGCCGTCCAAACTAACACCCTCTTCTTCACTCCACCAGTGAACGCAATAAACTGTCGGTAAAAGTATTCTTTGCCGCGATTTTCACCGACGACGTTTCGTCCGAGAAAAGCAATAACGAGAAGCGACATTAATGTCGGCTCCTTTGAAGTTTTGGGATCCGATTTTCATAACCTCGAGTTTGAAACTGTTGACGTAAACACACCTTATTTTCGAGAAAAATACCTACAAGTTATGAACTAACAGTCTCTACACTGAGAAAACTAATAAAATTGTTCGGCGAAGTTGTTTAGTCCGAGGCTCAATGTACTTGATTTTTTTTAATTTCTACTAATTAATAATTTATTATTTCTTTTTTCTATTTGCTACGAAATATTGTGCTTCATGGTATAGGAGTCTAAGTGAATGCATCATAGATAACGCCAAATGTATTTTTCTTAAAGCAAGTGCAATAGGGTAGGCTAAGAGGAAGCCTAAAAATTTACTAAACACTTCACGGATATTGGTTTTACAAGAGCACAAATGCACATAAAAAATAATATTTTGGCAAAAGTCATTTTTGTAAAAAAATGGCTTGTAAAAGAGAATACGATTCACGAAGAGAAATTTTGAGTTTTTATGCAGGGTTTCCAAAAGCTTTAAAAACTTTATTGAAGAGTAAACTACCTTTATTTTTCATTTAGGAAACGTATTTAGAATATATATATATATATATATATATATATATATATATATATATATATATATATATATAATATATATATATATATATATATATATATATATATATAGACAGAGGAGAGTAGTCGCGACTGACTAGTTAAGAAAAATATCAAAACCAGAGTAGTGGGGATGCAGTCTTTTTATTATTGAAAAAGGAATGGTGGCCTAAATTTAGTAATGAAAACCCTTTTCTGTTTTGTCAAGCTTTCGAGAGTTTATTACTTTCTCCCTTCTTCAGGACTAACTAAAAATAAGTTTTTACAATTAGAAAACTAACCTAAAAACTTAAATAAATTTGAACTCACCAAAGTGGGTTACTGTACAAAAACAAGCAAAATCCATGCAGATCATCAAGATTTATCTCCATTTTTTATTTTGTAACAACTACATATTTAAGGAAAACACAAGATTTTACTTTGAAAACCACGCGTAACACGCGGTGGGAAATCTTGACAGGAAGTTTGATTGTCTGAATCGATCAGCGATATACGTAACTAGAAAACTTCATTTGAGAAAGGATGCAAGATTAATAAAGTGTGAAAGAAAGAGACATATCTTGTTTAACAGTACAGCGCAGGAACTTGTATATTAACGAACAGTTGTGCTAAGTTAATAGTACAGATCCTGCGCTGTACTGTTAAACAAGATATGTCTCTTTCTTTCACAGTTTATTAATCTTGCATCCTTTTCTCAAATGAAGTTTTCTAGTTACGTATATCGCTGATCGATTCAGACAATCAAAATTTCCTGTCAAGATTTCCCACCGCGTGTTACGCGTGGTTTTTCAAAGTAAAATCTTGTGTTTTCCTTAAATATGTAGTTGTTACAAAATAAAAATGGAGATAAATCTTGATGATCTGCATGGATTTTGCTTGTTTTTATACAGTAACCCACTTTAGTGAGTTCAAATTTATTTAAGTTTTTAGGTTAGTTTTCTAATTGTAAAACTTTATTTTTAGTTGAGTCCTGAAGAAGGGAGAAAGTAATAAACTCTCGAAAGCTTGACAAAACAGAAAGGGTTTTCATTACTAAATTTAGGCCACCATTCCTTTTTCAATAATAAAAAGACTGCATCCCCACTACTCTGGTTTTGATATATATATATATATATATATATATATATATATATATATATATATATATATATATATATATATATATATATATATATATATATATATATATGTATGTAATTAACATTTTTTAATTAACTGGTTCAAAAAAGTTTTCGATTTAAAGTGGACTGTAATTTTGTTAGGTAATAAATTAAATTATTAATTAATTAAATTAAGAGAAAGAAAAACGACGATTAGTGGTCCAAGTCTTACCTTATTGGTCTGGATCCAGCTAATGATAACTTTGTATGGCACGACGCGGTACCCGGGTACGAGATAGCCTTAGGCGACGCACTGGCCCTTTTACAGCTTCGAAATCGTACTGATTTGTATTCAATTTTGGCGAGCCCATAAACCTACTATAGACTCGGACCAAGCTAAAAAAAGCGCGGCAAACAAATAACCGTAGAAAAATTGAAAACTAAAAGAAAATCCCTTTTGCAATTTAATTATCATTTACGACATAATTATAATTAATACTTATATTATAAAAATAAAATTAGAACAAAAGAAATATATATTAAGTAAACAAAAAAATATGCGTGTACGAAACATTCCGCCCACCAAAATTAAGAATTAATTTTCCTAATCAATTTATAGAAAGGGGGCACAGTTTTACTACTGGCTTCTGATAGGAGCCATGAGCGGTCCTTACAGTACAGACACGACAAATGCCATCTTTACCCTTGTGCACCTCAGTAACTCTTGCTAAATTCCAATGCAATGGAGATGCATTTTCATCTTTTATTAAAACTAGCATACCTACGTTAACAGGAGGTGCAGAGATGGTCCATTTGGAACGTTGTTGTAGGTTGTGTAAGTATTCTTGGTGCCAGCGCTTCCAAAAATCTTGTGACAACCTTTGGATTAATTGCCAACGATTAAGGCGGTTAATATTTAACGTAGTTAAGTCTGAAGTCGGGACCGCTGTAAGAGGTTCAAGGGTTAAAAATGCCCTGGTGTCAGAGCTGAAAGATCAGCTGGATCTGAACTGACACTACAAAGCGGTCTCGAGTTCAGAATTGACTCAATTTGAACGAATACAGTGGATAACTCCTCATAAGTGAGTATTTGTTTACCAATAACGCGAAAAAGTGGGTCTTTACTGATTTGACTGCCGCCTCCCACAAACCACCAAAATGAGGACTGGCGGGGGATTAAATGACCACGAGATTTTCTCTCTTTCAGCAGCTGCTTTCATAAGTTTTAGTAACTCACGGTTTGCACCCACGAAATTTGTACCCTGATCGCTAAATAGATTACTGCAACGACCACGGCGTCCAATGAAACGGTCGAAGAGCAGCAAGAAAACAATCGGTGGTTAAGTCTGATGCCAGCTCAAGGTGTACAGCCTTAGTGACAAAACAAATAAATAGGCAGAGATATGCCTTTTGACTCTTTGAACCTCGTCGTTTAGACATGGTTATAAAAAATGGTCCCGCCATATCAACACCAGTAAAACTAAATGGTTTTACTTGTTTGACCCGAGAAGCAGGGAGGTCTCCCATATAGGGTTCGATGGTTTTAGGATTTAGCCTAAAGCATTTAACACATTTCGAAAGAACGGATCTAATAGCCCGCTTAGGGGATAAAATCCAGAATTGCTGACTTATTAGAAAATGTAAAGTTTGCAAACCTGGGTGAAAGTTTAGATTATGATATTCCTGTATTAGAAGATCAGTTAGACGATGAACACGGGGTAAAAGAATAGGAAATTTTTGGTCATAATTTAAAAGGGAATTATTTAAACGCCCACCTACTCTAAGAACACCGTCTTTGTCCAGAAACGGAGAAAGCTTTCTAAAAGGTTTGGATAATAATTTATTTCCCTGAATATTTTTAATTTCCTCAGAAAATATTTGGATTTGTACCTGTTTAACAAGAAAAATTAGAGCTGCATGTAGTTCTATCTCTACAAAAAAGCCTGAAAAAGTCTCTTTCTTGTTCATTCGATTTATAAATCTTAAAACATAAGCGATAATTCGCTTTATTTTCGAAAGTGATGAATATTTGTTTAACAAGTACAAGGGAAAGTCAGAATCTACATTAACAATTAATGCAGTCTTTCTTTCTTCCCTTTTAACTAAAGCTGCATTTTCCTGAATTTGCTCAATTATAGGCCAATTTGCCGAATCAGAGCTTAACCACTCAGGCCCCGCCCACCATAGCCTATGGTGAACTAAATCGAGGGGAAATAATCCTCTACAGGCACAATCCGCCGGATTATCAGAAGAAGGAACGTACCTCCATATACTTGGAGAAGTATTTTCCTGAATATGACTAACTCGATTAGCTACAAAGCATTGCCATCGATGAGGCGAGGATTTAATCCATGACAGAGTAACCATAGAATCGCACCAGGCAAATACACTAAATGAAATATTCGAATATAACTTGAGGACATAATTAATCAGATCTGACAATAAAACAGCACCACAGAGTTCCAGCCGAGGTAGTGTGACCTCTTTTAAAGGAGCCACCTTGGATTTCGCTACAACCAAATTGACATTAACTGTATTATTATTGCTATTTACAGTGCGAATATAAATCACAGCCGAGTACCCTTTTTCACTGGCATCGGAAAATCCGTGAAGTTGAAATGATGAATTTGATTTATTGAATATTTGTCTAGGTATAAGAATTGACGATAATGAAGGTAGCTGAGATTTATAAGTCAACCATTTTGAGCTAATAGTCGTAGGTGGAACCGAATCCCAATCTAAACCTGTAGCCCATAGCTGTTGAATTAGGTGCTTAGTAAAAAAGCTTACAGGGCTAAGAAAACCCAAAGGATCATAAATCCTTGCCAGTTCTGAAAGAAGCACACGCTTAGAGCAAGAAGAATCTTTGGCTTCAACGTGAAATGAAAACGAGTCTGATGATGGTTGCCACTGAAGACCTAGAACCTTGATAAAGGAATCATTTTCCTTATCCAGAGAAAAAGGCTTCATTAGACAAGAACTTTCGGGGAGATTATCTAATAAACTTGGTTCATTTGATGCCCACTTACGAAGCTCAAAACCACCTTTTAAGAGCAACTGAATGAGTTCTTGCTGAAGAACTTTAGCCTCATCAATTGAGTCACAAGTAGAAAGAATATCATCGACAAAAATTTGAGAAGATAGCACTTTTGACGCCAAAGGATAAGGTGAGCCTTCATCTAAAATTAACTGTTGAATGGTACGAAGAGCAAGATATGGTGCAGAAGACACCCCATATGTTACAGTGTTAAGAATATATTCTTGTAAGGGATCTTTGGGCGAAAAGCGCCAAAATATTTTTTGATATTTTCGATCTTCGGGCTTAACAAGAATTTGCCGATACATCTGTTTGATGTCAGCGGTTAGTACATAGGTATATAGGCGAAAATTAAGCAAAATGCTAACAATATCCTTTTGAAGTTTAGGGCCTATTAAAAGAAGTTCATTAAGAGACGGAGCATTTAAAACTTTGGCCCCTGCGTCAAAGACGACCCTTAGTTTAGTGGTGCTACTTTCAGGGCGAAGAACAGCGTGATGAGGAATATAATATCCTTTTAAATTTAAATCAGTATGTGACAAAATAGACATATGACCACTATCAATGTAGTCTTTCATAAAGTCCCTATATGAATTGTAAAGCTCAGGATTTTGAGTTAGGCGGCGTTCTAAATTGAAAAACCGTCTTTGAGCCACAAAACGAGTGTCAGCACACTCAGAAGCCACATCCTTAAAAGGAAGAGGAACTACATATCTTCCTGATTCGGTGCGATAATGAGATTGGGTGAAAATTTCCTCACACCTTGAATCATCAGGAGATAATTTTAACTTGGAAGGAGGTTCTTCACATTCCCAAAATTTTTTAATAATCTGATCAAGAGGAAAATCAGTTGTACAACACAATGACGTAATAGAATGTGAAGGAGATGATACTTTACCGGTCAGTACCCAACCAAACATTGTTTCAATAGCAATCGGCTGATTGGACGACCCGAATTTTTTACCACTTTGAAGACATACTGAAAATATCTCTGCCCCGAGGAGCATATCAATTTCTCCAGGGGAGTTAAAATTTTTATCAGCTAATTTTAAATTGAGGATGTGAGACCAGTCATCTACCTCAAAAGAATAATTGGGCATGGAATTGCATATTTTGGGAATAATATAAGCTTCGATCTGAAAACTGGGATTTACTTGACCTTCTGGACGAATGAGACAATCGACATATCCTGAAATATTCGAAGGAGTTACTCCGAGTCCATTAATTGATAAATTAGAATTTATTTTTGATAGACCTAGACGTTTAAAACACTTCGAACTAATGAAATTACTTTGGCTTCCACTATCAAGAATAGCTCTGATAGTTTGAACCATGCCACGACAATCAATAATATCAACTCTAATAGTAGATAAAAGAACGGTGGCGGGAGCCGAAGTCAAACCAGAAAAACCGACCAGAACATTTTGAGGTCGCTGAGCTGGGTTATTTTCATTATTTGAAGTATGGTTATCACTATTTAATTGAAAATGAAGCAAACTGTGATGTCTTAATCGACATTTTTTACAAGTATAGGTAGAATCACATTTTACTGTAGAATGGGATGATTTAAGGCAATTAACACAAAGTTTGTTTTGTTTAGCAATTGTAAATCTTTCATTTGGAGGTTTATTTAAAAATGTAGCACATGAAGTTATAAAGTGATTAGCATTGCACAAAGAACATTTATTAGAATTTGAAATCAAACTAGTAAAAGTTTTTTTTTGTTTATGTTTGTAAGGTGGCTTCTCAGCCAATACAGAATTTGTAGTTAATGCTACTGAATCAAATGCTATACATTGTTTTAGGAGAAAGTCTTTCAGCAATTTGAAAGTAGGCATTTCAATGCAACTATATTCTAGCTCAAACCTTTGTACAGTATCAGAATCAAGTTTTTGTAAAAGAAGATTGAACATGATAAAATCCCATTCTTCAGTAGGAAATTTTAAGTTAGTTAATGCATCTAGGTTTTCACAAAATGTATCTAATAATTGCCTAAGAAGCTGTGAAGAATTATTATGAAGTTTTTCTAAGTTATAAATTGTCTGCCAATAATGAGTTGCCAATAAACGTTTATTTTGAAATCTTTTTATTAAAGTTTCCAAAGCTATGGGATAATTTGTCTCAGTTACTGGAAGACCACTAATAATTGCTAAAACATTATCAGAAAGACATGTAAGTAAGTATTGAAACTTTTCTATATTAGTTAAAGTGTCATTTTTATCAATAAGATTTATAAACAAATCATAAAATGTAGGCCAAGTTTTAAAATCTCCATTAAAAACTGGCAATTTTATTTTAGGTAATTTAACACTAGGTGCTTGAACTCGAGATTGATCTGCAGTATCAGTATCATGAGGTTTTTCAAAAAGAGTAGAATAAATGGTTAAAACTTCATAATAATACCCATCGACAGTACTTCTTACAGTGTCCTCGGCTTCTAAATCTGCACCCTCTGTAGTAGAGATTGCTTCAATGACAGCCAAATGATATTTGTCAAAAGATTTATAGGCAGCTTCTAGGCCCAAATAGCGCATTTTAAAAGAAAGATGATGAGATTCATCTTTAAGTGCCGATTTGGCTAAAGTATGTAATTCTAGAATGCGATTGGCATATACATCTCGATTAGCTTTTAATTTTTTAATTTTGTCAGTCATTATAAAAAATATTTAAGAATATAAATGAAAAATTTGATTTTTTTTTTTTATTACACTATTAAAAGGTGACAAGTTACTTCTTATTAAAGTACGAAAAATTAGAAAATTATTTTTTATTAAAATATTAAGAGAAAATTATTTTTAAGTTGCCTAAACTCAAAACGCTACCAAAAATTGGTAAAAATAAATAATTTTATTAAAATTACAATAATTCAATTAATAATAATTATTTTAAATCAAATTAATTAAATAAACCTAAATTTGCATTAATAAAAATTAATGTGACACGGATAAAGATAGCATAGTAGGCCTACCCAGCAAACAACCATCGACTATAAAAAACGTTGGTATGTTTCAGATCAAAAAAGGTGAGATTATTTTTAATAAAAATACCTGAATTAAATTTATTTTATCTGTTAAAATTACAATTATTTTATAATATTAAACAGCAAAAGGGTTTAAATAACAAAATCCGACGAAGAAGGATCATTAAATGTATGTAATTAACATTTTTTAATTAACTGGTTCAAAAAAGTTTTCGATTTAAAGTGGACTGTAATTTTGTTAGGTAATAAATTTAATTATTAATTAATTAAATTAAGAGAAAGAAAAACGACGATTAGTGGTCCAAGTCTTACCTTATTGGTCTGGATCCAGCTAATGATAACTTGTATGGCACGACGCGGTACCCGGGTACGAGATAGCCTTAGGCGACGCACTGGCCCTTTACAGCTTCGAAATCGTACTGATTTGTATTCAATTTTGGCGAGCCCATAAACCTACTATAGACTCGGACCAAGCTAAAAAAGCGCGGCAAACAAATAACCGTAGAAAAATTGAAAACTAAAAGAAAATCCCTTTTGCAATTTAATTATTATTTACGACATAATTATAATTAATACTTATATTATAAAAATAAAATTAGAACAAAAAGAAATATATATTAAGTAAACAAAAAAATATGCGTGTACGAAACAATATATATATATATATATATATATATATATATATATATATATATATATATATATATATATATATATATATATATATATATATATATATATCGCACCTTTCATATTATAGGGGCACAATTAAAAATTTTTAATTGTGCCCCTATAATAATGAATATAAATTTCCAAAACTTTAACACCCTGTATCTCGAGAACGAAGCTTTAAAACATACATGTTTATATAGATTTTTTTATTTTTTCATGTTTTATCGTCTATTAAATTTTTCCTAAAATCTAAAACACCCTGTATAATGAAAGAGTCAGTTTTGTTTGATTACCCTGTCCAAAAAACATCATCAGGTAGTAATTAATTTAAAATTTCCAGATCACATCAAAAATCCACAAAAGACACATTTTAGGACAATGGATCTGCCTGGTAGCGTATCTGTGGCCAAAAGGCACTAATCGAAAAAGTAAAAAACCGTCCAGAGGTAGGTATTGACCGAAGCTGCATATTGACCAAACAACAACGTACAGCCCAATTGTCATAGCTTAAAACGAACAATAGCCATATTTTGTGCAATTTTATCTTTACTTTTTGTTTGACCCCTGTATTTTATAGAAATGGCCATGTACCAATAAAGTGGTTAGTTAATAAAAAAGAACCAGAAAATAAGCTTTCAGAATGTGAAAACCTGGTCGAAATCGGTAAAGCCGTTTTTAAGTTACAGCGTTTTAAAGATACTGGTAGCAAAGTTTTGACACATATTTTGTTAACTAGTGTCTCTGGGGCTAAAGCGCTGTAATAAAAAAACTGGCAAAAACGTCTGGAGATATTGATGTTACTTTACTAATGACCTATAATTAAATGCGAAAAAAATTATTACCGGAATCACACACCTCTAAACTTTTGTAATTTTGCATCTGTTCATTGACCACCCTGTATACCATGAGCATTTGATTATTTTTCAAAAATCATTTTGCGCTATGTCATCTAGACGAAATGGGCATTAACATACCGAAATCCGCAGCTTAAAATATTTTTTATTTCCAAAGTTACTACAAGTTAAATATGGTGCTAAAAATTGCTTGTCCCGATTTTTTGGCGAGCACTTTATTTACATCTACACTAACCGACCGTTTACGTTTGTTGCCGATTTGACCGAATACGTTCGCTAAGTGAAAACACTCCTTAAGATGTGAAACACTTAGCGAACGTATAAGGTGGAATAGGTAACAAACGTATGTGTTCGGGTAGTGTAGCCATAAATTATTTGAAATTTTCACGTCTAGAGTGGGATTCAACTACAAAAAAGCCACGTATTCTGTCTCACTTTCAAATTATTCCTCTTTTTGTTGCTCGCACACTATTTAAACGAGGGGATTAGAAATAGTTACTTCTATGACGACTCTGGCTTTTTCTTAGTTGAATTCCACTCTACACTAATCGAACGCATACGTTTGTTACCCATTCGGCTGTAAACGTACGCTGGATGAAGGCACTCCTTAAGGTGTGACACACTTAGCGAACGTATAAGGCCGAATGGGCAACAAACGTATGCGTTCGGGTAGTGTAGACGTTAATAATTTAAAATATTTACATTTAGAGCATGATTCAACTAAGAAGCCACTCGGTCATCAGCTCGACGTGTTTTGTCTCACGTTCAAATTATTCCCCTTTTTGTTGCTTGCTATTTAAACGTAAGATTATAAAGAAATAGTTACTTGTATGACGCCTATGACTTTTCTTAGTTGAATTCTACTCTCCTTAAGATATGACCCACTTAGCGAAGGTATAAGGCCGAATGGACAACAAACGTATGCGTTCGGGTAGTGAAGACGTAAATGATTTAAAATACTTACGTCTAGAGTAGAATTCAACTAGGAATAAGCCACGTGATCATCAGCTCGACGTGTTCTGTCTCACTTTCAAATTATTCCCCTTTTTGTTGCTAGCAAACTATTTAAACAAGGCGATTAGAAACAAATTTTCATTTCTATGACGACTCTGACCTTTTCTTAGTTAAATTCTACTTAACACTAACCAAACGCATACGTTTGTTGCCCATTCGACCGTATACGTTCGCTAAGTGAAGGCACTCCTTAAGGTGTGACACACTTAGCGAACGTATAAGGTCGAATGGGCAACAAACGTATGCGTTCGGGTAGTGTAGACGTAAATAATTTAAAATATTTACGTATAGAGTAGGATTTTACTAAGAAGACACCACGCGGTCTTCGGCTCGACGTGTTCTGTCTCACTTTCAAATTATTTCCCTTTTTGTTGCTCGAACACTATTTAAACGAGGAGATTAAAAGAAATAGTTACTTGTTTGACGCCTCTGGCTTTTTCTTGGTTAAATTCTACTCTACACTAACCAAACGCATACGTTTGTTGCCCATTCGGCTGTATACGTACGCTGGGTGAAGACACTCCTTAAGATGTGGCACACTTAGCGAACGTATAAGGCCGAATGGGCAACCAACGTATGCGTTCAGGCAGTATAGACGTAAATAATTTAAAATATTTACGTATAGAGTAGGATTTAACTAAGAAGACACCACGCGGTCTTCGGCTCGACGTGTTCTGTCTCACTTTCAAATTATTCACCTTTTTGTTGCTCGAACACTATTTAAACGAGGAGATTAAAAGAAATAGTTACTTGTTTGACGCCTCTGGCTTTTTCTTGGTTAAATTCTACTCTACACTAACCAAACGCATACGTTTGTTGCCCATTCGGCTGTATACGTACGCTGGGTGAAGACACTCCTTAAGATGTGACACACTTAGCGTGCGTTCGGGCAGTATAGACGTTACTACGACAAATTATTAAGTTGATTCGACGCCAAATTTAACCAAGACAGCCCCATTTGGCGAAGAAAAGTGCCCTTTTACCATGGTATCGCCAGGGCCGTATTAACAGTTTCAGGCGCCCTAGGCTAGAATTCTCGAAGCGCCTATTTTCCACCAAAAAATTTTTAATAGCAAAAAAAGTCCTTTCCTTCGTAGCGCCTATTTTAAGTAACAGGCCCCTTCCTTCACCACCCGAAATAAAATAATAAAATTGACCTTGACCATGACCAAAAAAAGGCCATTCTTTTCTTTTTGCGCCTAATTGCCTTTTTTTTCCAAAGCACCTTATTCACAGAGAAATTATTCACCAAAAATCCCCACTTAACCTAAACTTTTTAAAACTCCCTGTCTAGCGCCCTATTACACCCCTGTCTGGCGCCTATTTTTTCATGGCGCCCTAGGCTGTAGCCTAGTCAGCCTAATGGATAATACGGCCCTGGGTATCGCACCGGCTTACACCTCCGCCGTCGCCATGGCCAAATTGGTCGAAATAGGTTCCTGTCTCATCCACCGTATTCTATTAATTTGGACCCGTGCAACTTTTTGTTTTCAAACTTTGCCGGGTAGATATTTGAGTCGAATAAAGAAGTCATCGCCGCCACGGAGGTCTACTTTGCAGACCACGAGAAAAAGTATTTTTCAGGCGGGTTATAAAAGTTGAAGCATCGTTGGGTCAAGTATCTCGAGGTAAAAGGATACTATTTTGAGAAATAAATCGCAACTTTGCCAAAATTTTCGTTTGTCTTTTGTAGGCTAAGCACTTATCGGACTACCCTTGTATATATTAATTATATTAGGTACTTATTTACTTTTAGGATGAAACCACCAAGATTGACCAACTTTTAACTGCCATGGAATCTAAAAATTCAGAGAAAATTAATAGAATTCTAAATCAAGCCGAGTATGCAGATCCGGATATCTTTGACTGTTTTTTAAACTTTGCAGCCAAACAAAAATTGACAGTAAACTATTAAAACTCTTTCTGGCAAGTAAAAAATTGAAATTAATAAGAAATATACTGACGGCGAAACTGTTTTGCATCTTCTTGCCAAAAATGGCCATATTGAATTTGTGCAACTTATAATGAAATATCCAAAAGCCAAAATCGATACGAAATGTTATAAAGGAAAGACACCATTGCTGCTAGCAGCGGAACATGGACATCTGGAAATTCTAAAATTACTTGAAAGTCATGGTGCTGACATTAAGCACTCCGACGGCCATAAAAACGGAGCCATCCACTTAGCAGCTGTAAAGGGACAACTCCACTGTATTAAATATCTAATTGAACAAAAGAGTGTTGATGTTGATTTGGAAAATGCTTATAAAGACACAGCATTGCTACTTGCGGCATCATCGGGTTTTAATTCTTGCATTGAATATTTACTAGAAAAAGGAGCCAATGCAATTCATGTCGATATTAACGGCCAAAATGCTTTACAAAAGGCTGCCTATTGTGGCGATATAAAATGTGTAGAACTATTAATTAAACATGTTTCAAGTAAAGACACCGAAACTAAAAAGGAACCTTACAACATAGAAAAAAATGAACATGATACAAAAATGTTATTCTTCCTTAGACATGGTGCGTAAGTACGTCAATAACACAGATAAAAACAAAAGAAGTGCTTTGATTCAGGCCGCTGGTTACGGCCATACCGATGTTGTAAGGCATTTAATAAACGTCAACGCTGATGTCAACATTCAAGATACCAAAGGCAGTACTGCTCTTATATGGGCTGCCAGTATCGGCCATAATGAAGTCGTTGATATTCTATTGAAGGCCCAGGCCAAAGTTAACATTCATAATGTAAGAAAATCGACAGCACTAATGTGGGCGGCGGGAAAGGGAAACTTAAAATGTGTCGAGTTAATTGTTAATGCCGGTGCAAACAGAGATTTAACAGACGAACTAGGAGAAACAGCTCTTATGAAAGCTGCAAGATATGGTCACGTCGATGTTGTTGAATTTCTAGTAAGAGCTGGTGCAGATATTAGCATTAAAAATAACCAAGATAGAACTGCATTTAATCTAACCAAAGAATATAAAATAAAACAATTATTACGTTAAATAATTTTTCACACATTTTAAAAATTTTATTTAAAATCTCTTTTGCTTTTCTTCTCCTGTTGTTATATTTTAAGCATAAAAATAAAAAGATAAAAACTATAAAAAATGTTTTTTTTTCTGAAAATTACCTGTATTAAAATATTCCAAGCCAGATAAAGGGCGATTACAAATGGATTTCGATGTACTTTTGCCTCCCAAACACGAATCCGTAGATAGAATTTTGCCATCCCGCTACAATTTGTTCCTAACATCAAAATACCGGAAAAACATCGCAACTATGACAGTTCTATAGCGAGTTTCTTAAGACTAAAAGGTAATAGAGCAAAATTGATCACGGATTCGTGGTCAGGCAGCATAAATACAATGGAAACCATAAATTAAATCACAGGCCATTATGTTCTTTCTTCTTTATTTTTCTTAAGATTCTTCATCGACTCTCTTATGTATAAAAAGTGGCGATCCAGACATACCATCAATAAGGTTTCCAGGTGTATGCGACGACTATCAAATTTATTTTTAGTACATTTTTGAATTCTGTATCGAATTCCAACTACAGTCTGGTACATTAAGTGTGCAACAAATAAAAAAATTATTTGCAATTTCTCAAAAAATGTATTTTTTAAAAAGCTGGTGCATAATCCCAAACTGTATTGGCAATGGTCAGTTTTATTAAAAATCCAAGGATATACAGTGTAAGCCAACATATCTGAAAACTGTTTAAGAGGAAAGTATCCTCCACCAATGGATTCTACGTAAAAATATATACTAATATCAGTTTTTACTTTTTTGTAAGTTACAAGTAGGGGATATAATCCCGGATCCCGCCCCTTTACAGCCCGAAATCTTTGGGATTAAGGAATTTAATCCCGATATATATATATATATATATATATATATATATATATATATATATATATATATATATATATATATATATATATATATATATATATATATATATATATATATATATATATATATATATATATATATATATATATATATACAGGGTGTTATGGAAATACTTTAATATATTTAAACCCCAAAATCCTTAGTGCTTGCCAAAAAATCGGGACATGCAATTTTTAGCACCATATTTAACTTGTAGTAACTTTGGAAATAAAAAATATTTTAAGCTGCGGATTTCAGTATGTTAATGCCCATTTCGTCTAGATGACATGGCGCAAAATGATTTTTGAAAAATAATCAAATGTTCATGGTATACAGGGTGGTCAATGAACAGATGCAAAATTACAAAAAGTTTAGAGGTGTGCGATTCCGGTAATATTTTTTTCGCATTTAATTATAGGTTATTAGTAAAGTAAAATCAATATCTCCAGACGTTTTTGCCAGTTTTTTTATTACAGCCCTTTAGCCACAGAGACACTTCTAAACAAAAAATGTGTCAAAACTTTGCTACCAATATCTTTAAAACGCTGTAACTTAAAAACGGCTTTACCGATTTAGACCAGGTTTTCACATTCTGAAAGTTTATTTTCTGGTTCTTTTTTATTACCTAACCACTTTATTGGTACACGGCCATTTCTATAAAATACAGGGGTCAAACAAAAGTAAAGATAAAATTGCACAAAATAGGGCTATTGTTCGTTTTGGGCTGTACGTTGTTGTTTGGTTTGAAATTTGGTCAATATTCAGCTTCGGTCAATACCTCTGGACGGTTTTTTTACTTTTTCGATTAGTGCCTTTTGACCACAGATACACTACCAGGCAGATCCATTGTCCTAAAATGTGTCTTTTGTGGATTTTTTGATGTGATCTGGAAGTTTTAAATTAATTACTCCTTAATGATTTTTTTTTCGTACAGGGTAATCAAACAAAACTAACTCTTTCATTATACAGGGTGTTTCAGATTTTAATCGAGAAAATTTAATAGACGATAAAACATGAAAAAATAAAAAAATCTATATAAACATGTTTGTTTTAAAGCTTCGTTCTCGAGATACAGGGTGTTAAAGTATTGGAAAAAAATAACTTAAACTTGACAGGTTTGTTTCTCATGATAAGAGGTATCATTTGATGTAATAAGATTTACCGTAATTATTGCAGTGGCGTCCCAGAGGGCAATCTAGTTAGTAAAGATGGAAAAATAATGGTACGCCACTGCTTTTTTAAATTTTGTATTTTTTTAGATTAAGCATTTAAAAATACAACTTTTTGTTTTTAAATGTTTTTTCGTATTTTGCTTCGTTTTCGAGAACGCAAAATAATAAAAAAAAATCCTGTTCTTTAGTGGCCTCCTAAAACATAAATGTATGTTTAATTTTTTAAAATAATAATTGTTGCTTTACACATACAAATGGATGAAAGTAAATTTAATTTGCATGCATCTGATGGACGAATCTTAGTTTGGAGGGAGAGAAATAAAAGGTACCGTGAGGAGAATATGGAAGCAAGGGTTGCGTTTGGTGGGGGTGGTATTACTGTATGGGGTGGTATCATGAGTAATGGAAGAACGGAAATGGGTATTTTGATAGGTGAGACTATGAATGCAAATAGGTACAGGGATTTGTGTTTGAATGAACCTGTCAAGTTTAAGAAAAATCAGCCAAGGGGTTTTTGAGCTATGAATAAAAAACTATTTTTTTCCAAAACTTTAACACTCTGTATCCCGAGAACGAAGCTTCTAAACATACATATTTATATAGACTTTTTTTATTTTTTCATGTTCTATCGTCTATTAAATTTTTCCTATTAAAATCTAAAACACCCTGTATAATGAAAGAGTCAGTTTTGTTTGATTACCCTGTACAAAAAAAACATCATTAGGTAGTAATTAACTTAAAATTTCCAGATCACATCAAAAATCCACAAAAGACATATTTTAGGACAATTGATCTGCATGGTAGCGTATCTGTGGCCAAAAGGCACTAATCGAAAAAGTAAAAAAACCGTCCAGAGGTATTGACCGAAGCTGCATATTGACCAAATTTCAAACCAAACAACAACGTAAAGCCCAATTGTCATAGCTTAAAACGAACAATAGCCATATTTTGTGCAATTTTATCTTTACTTTTGGTTTGACCCCTGTATTTTATATAAATGGCCATTTACCAATAAAGTAGTTTGGTAATACAAAAGAACTAGAAAATAAGCTTTTAGAATGTGAAAACCTGGTGGAAATCGGTAAAGCCGTTTTTAAGTTACAGCGTTTTAAAGATTTTGGTAGCAAAGTTTTGACACATTTTTTTGTTTAGTAGTGTCTCTGGGGCTAAATGGCTGTAATCAAAAAACTGGCAAAAACCTCTAGAGATATTGATATTACTTTACTAATGACCTATTATTAAATGCGAAAAAAATATTACCGGAATCACACACCTCTAAACTTTTTGTAATTTTGCATCTGTTCATTGACCACCCAATGTCAAAACTAGAAGAATCATTTATAAACTCCAAACATTCAGATAAGGTTATATTTTGGTACCGATATGTGGATGACATACTTGTCGGCTTTTCAGGAAATGAGATAGAGCTAAAAATATTCTTAATTATATTAACTCTATACACCCTAATATTAAATTTACTTTGGAAATAGAACAACAAAACTCCATTAACTTTTTAGATCTTAAAATAACAAAAACTAACTACGGAACCATAAATTTTGATATCTATAGAAAACCAACTTTTACTGATATTACAATACCTAATGATTCTTTACATCCAATTACCCACAAAATGTCAGCATACAAATCAATGATACATCGCGCATTTTCCATTCCACTTTCCAAAGAAAATTTAGAAAAAGAATTAAACACTATAAAAACATCGCTCAAAACAATGGTTATCCACCACCCTTAATAAACTCTATAATTAATAAGAAACGTAAACAACTCACCCTCAACCAAATTTACCCAAAAATATCTGAAAAACAAAACCAACCATTTAAAACCCTAACTTATTTTGGCCAAATATCACAAAAAATCTCAAACACCCTGTCTAAACAAAACCAGAAAATAGCACATAAACCATCAAATCGATTATCAAACATGATATTTAACGTGAAAGATAAACAAAATAAATTTAAAAAATCAGGAGTTTATAAGCTTACTTGTGAAGAGTGTAATAGCTGCTACATTGGACAAACGGGAAGAAATTTCGAAACTAGGTTTAAAGAACATAACTCATGTTATAGGTTAGGGAAAACAACATCAAATTTCGCAAACCATTTTCTGGAAACCGGACACAAATTTCCAGAAATCAATACCCTAAAAATATTACATGTAGAACAAAAAGGGCGAAAACTAGATATATTAGAAAATATTGAAATCCATAAACATAAAAAACAGAATGTACATCTGCTTAACACACAGATTGACCTAGGAAATCTACCCCTTGTAAAACTTTTATAAAATATAGCAATCAAATCTTTAAATTTTACAACTGTACCATATTGATTTTAAAACTTTTTTAAAAATATGTTTTTTATTAGGTATTACTGTTTATATATAAGTAACATAATTTTAGTTTGTCAGTACGTTTGAAAATGTAGTTGTACTACGAAACAGCTGTCACGGCTAAATATTCAATTAAAGTGACTATGAACAAAGTATATATTTTGTTTTATTTTATTAATTTAAAATGTACGGTCACAAAGTAACGGACGAAACCTTAAATTCTTTATTATATTATTATTGACAGCGAAATTAAATATCGAGTTGACACAGCAATAAGAACACTTGAACTTACATTCAAGCTGTTTCATGCATTCGATGTTGATTTTCCATCTGAGTCTGAGCATATTTGGCTGTTCCTAGAAGAGATGGTATTTGGAATGAAAAATAAGAAAAAACATTCCTCCACCGCTTCTGTCATTGCAGATATAAAGTATTATTTGGATTCTGAGTAAGAATATCTTCGATTACATGCTAAATTTCTGTAAGTTAATGTTGGTAATTAGTTCACCATATTTAAGCACTTTATATAATTGTCAATATGAATTGCAGTTTCTGCAAAACTTCATACTTTAAAATTAATGCTTTAATCACCCATCTGAAAATAATCCACCAGTGTCACGAAAAAGCATTTTTTAATGTGGAAAGGAAAATTGTAACCGAAAGTTTCCTACACTTAATTCTTTTCGCAAACATTTGAAAGCACATGAACGCAAACATTTATCAGTAAATTGTCTTGAAAGTACTCCTATTACAGAAATTGTTAATTCTAACTTTTTGCCTCAACAAAATGATCCACTATGTTTAGCTAATAACAGCTGTGATCATTTAGATAAAACCGATTTGAGAACACAATTATTTGAAAACTTTAAAAGTCAGTTAAGCAAAAATAATGTTTTATTCTTTAGTAAATTGTATTCAGAATTACCCATAAGACGAAAAGATATTTAAATGATTGTTGATGGGATTCAAGAACTTCTCAATTTACCCTTGAATTCATTTAAAGAATACTTTGTTAATCATTTTGTAACCTTATCAACCGATGATAAATTTCACATACGAAAGTACTTTGATGAGTTTCAAAGTATTTTTGAAACATTTGGCAGCGAATACTTAAGATTCCAATTTCTTGAAAAAGCAGGCTTATTAATTCGTCCGGTTAAATTTTTACTTGGGCAGCGTTTACAAAAAAACTGGACTAGCTCATATACCAAGGAACTATACTGGTCAGTACATATCTTTAACCACTGTTTTAAAAAAGTTTTTAGAATTAACCAATGTTTTAAACGATACTTTAGAATACATTAACTAACTAAAATATAAAACACGTGTATACAATATTGTGCAAACTAATTTCTGGAAGGAGAAAACATCACATTTCAGTAGAGATGATATCGTGTTTCCTTTATTTATTTATTATGATGACTATGAAAGTCCCCTAGGTTCCCACGCAGGAATTCACAAAATTGGGGTCGTCTATTATTCAATTCCTTGCTTGCCTCCAAATTTTCAAGCTCGATTGGAAAATATTTTTATAGCTCTTCTATTTCACTCATCTGATTTAAAATATTTTGTGGAAAAAATAGTTTTTCGAAATTGGTAGAAGAGCTAAATGAGCTTAAAGAAAATGGTATTTTATTAAATTTAGTACCTGGAAAACAGATACGAGTATTCTTTTGTGTTGAGTTATTTTTAGGAGATAATCTTGGACTTAATTCTTTACTAGGGTTTCAAGAATCTTTTAACGCTACTTCGTTTTGCAGATTCTGCAAGTGCTTACGTCCTGAAACCAAAAAACTGTGTTATCGCGTAACCTCATTATTAAGAAATAAAACTAATTATCAGGAAGATTTGAT
The DNA here is from genome assembly GCA_014170235.1 of Listronotus bonariensis. Classification (NCBI taxonomy): domain Eukaryota; kingdom Metazoa; phylum Arthropoda; class Insecta; order Coleoptera; family Curculionidae; genus Listronotus; species Listronotus bonariensis. The sequence goes on from JACEGR010007689.1 coordinate 39,314, forward strand.
ATTTGACAATAGTTCCATAACGGGCATAAAACGTTTATCATCATTAAATAATATTAACCTCTTTCATGTTACTGAAAATTATATTGATTGTTTATATTGCTCATGATGTTTTTGAAGGTGTTGCTATTTTAGTTATGGGTCATTTACTTCATCAGCTCATTATTGTTGATAACCTATTTGACTTGGAAACTCTAAATAACAAAATAAGGTTTTTTGATTTTGACAATTCTACCAGGCCTCCAGTTATTACAATTGACAATTTAAAAAGAAAATAATTAAAATGTCTGCTGCCGAAATGAAGTCATTTGTTCTTAATGCTGGATTACTATTTTACTATTGGGCATTCTAATTCACCAACATCACTCTCTATTTATTGATCCCTTTAGGCCGTTGACACCTAAATTTCACATAATGACGCACTATCCCTTTCTTATGAAAAAATTGGACCTTTAGTTAGACTTATGACGCTTAGATTTGAGTCAAAGCACCGTATTTCCAAATTGGCTGCAAATGTTGTATGCTCCAGAGTAAATATCACACGAACTTTGGCAATAAAACATCAGTTGCAATGGTTTCTTGCTTTACATCAGGGAATGGTTTTGTTAACAAAGTAATATTTTCTTATACCAAAAACAAAAACAAGACATTAAGTTTTGTTTCTCTTAATTTAATAAATGTTTTAAATCCTCTTGTTGATCCCAGATTGTCTTCCTTTCATGAAAATATCTCTGAGATATACAAGTTTGTATTTAACAACAATGTATTTAGAGAAAAAACTGTGATTTTAATAAAAGACACAAATCCTCCAATCTTTGGCTGTATTCAGACTATGATACTTAATTCAAATGAGGAAATTTGTATTGTTTATAATGTTATGAAGGTGATAGGATTTGACCAGCATATATTTGCTTTTGAAGTAGGTTATACTAAAAATATGGATTATGTATTATTTTCAGACCTGTGCAACTACAAAACATACTGCATACATAAGCGAAATAATACACTTTATGTTAATATTACTTATTAGCCAATCTTAGTTCTTTTTAAAATGGAGTTGTAAAGATTTCTACAACTACCTACTTTGTCATAAGAATAATACTTTAATAATGTATTAGTCAGTATTGTTTTTATTGTAATGGTGGCTCACATCTATTAACTTACAGTAATTTAGCTTAAAAAATGTATGTATATGTGTATGGGTAAGTATATAAAATATAAGATTTGGATTTATCGTATATAGAATTCAGGACGAATAAATGTTGTATTTTGTGTGTTTATGTTACCGTCAAAAACCAAAATTAGTGAATGGAAAAATAACTCTGAATAAACAGTCACTAAAATTATCCACTTTGGTGGGTTCTGATTAAAACTATTATTTTTATTAGGTTTATTAGTTCCATTTTTCTGTTTAGTTTTAATTAGAACGCCTTAAAATGGTTAGTTATGGTTAATACTCTTTCAGTTTTTTCTTATTAACGCCAATAACCGAAGTGATATTCGCACCAATTTCAGTTTTTCACGGTAACATACATTAGATAGGATTATTAATAACCTATTTAAATATAGGGGTATTTCATTAAGGGTGGATAGGTAGCATATCTCGGAAAGTAATGGTCGTAGGATATTAGGAAAAAAATTCTTTCGAAATTATTTTTAAGTTCCTCACTATACCTCTAAGGGGCGTAACAGCCATAGTCGTGTATAAAAATACATTTTTCTTGAAAATAACCCATTAAAAGCAAATAAAAATATTAGCACGGTATTCCTAATAAAATTCTACATTATTTTGGTTTATCAACTACACAAGGGAACAAAATAAACTTTTTTTTCGTTGCATGGAATGTTTTGCCTGTTGTTTACTAATTTGAGGTCGCTGATTTCAAATCTACCGCCATTTGTTCTTTAGCAGCTTTAGTTTTTGACATACAGCTGTCAGACATATTTTGTACTGGTCACATTTAAACTTCATATCTACTGAACTGTGTTTAAAAAAGTTTTTTGTTCAACAATGTCGACGTCAAGAAATATATGTAAAAACGATCCCAACTACTTTTGTAACATCTGTGGTGAATATACATTTAAGAATTGTAGACTAAGTGTGTCGGAGTTCTTAAAACAGGTGTATTTTTGATAACTTTGGATTCCCTTTGGACACTCGTGACAAAGTACTGGGTACCTCATATGGTATGTAAAACATGTGTGGAGTATTTGAGATTATGGGCGAATAAGAAAAGACCCCATTTTAAGTATCAAACACCAATGATGTGGCGGGAACCTTCTAATCATCAAGATGATTGTTATTTTTGTGTGGTTAATATAAACGGTATTAATAAAAAAAACCGGTCGAAATGGTTTTTCCCTAACTTGTCATCTGTTACTCATCCAGTCCTGTACTCCGTCGATGCGCCAGTACCCCAAGCTTCTTCATCCACACAAAATGATCCCGATTTAGAAGAAAAAACTCTTCTTCAAGTGATGAAAGTGGTACAACTGATTTTAACCCAGATATTTCTTCAGAGCATCAGCCCTTTAATCAGGAAGACCTTAGTGCATTAGTCAGAGACCTTGGTCTTTCTAAAAAAGCATCGGAGATTCTAGCTTCTCGATTAAAGCAAAGAAATCTTTTAACTCCAGAAACAAGAATTTCATACTATCGTAACCGAGAGACAGAATTGCTTTCATTCTTTTCTGAAGATGACGACTTTGTTTTTTGTTCTGATGTTCCTGGTTTATTAAAAGCAATGGGAGTACGAAAGTATAATCCCAATGAATGGCGTTTATTTATTGATTCCTCTAAACGTAGCCTCAAATGTGTACTTATGCATAACGGCAATAAGCTGGGTTCGATACCTATTGCACATTCAACTACAGTCAAAGAAGAATATGGTACTGTAGCTGCTGTTATGGATAGAATCAAGTACAACGAACACAAGTGGTTGATATGTGTAGATCTTAAAATGGTAAATTTTCTCCTTGGACAACAAGGAGGCTACACAAAATATCCTTGTTTCATTTGTCTGTGGGACAGCAGAGCTAAGTCTGAGCATTGGGTTAGAAAAGATTGGCCTACCAGACAAGATATGGTTTCCGGAAAACTGAATGTGATAAATCCATCCCTTGTGTCCAGGGATCGCATAATACTGCCACCGTTACATATCAAACTAGGGCTTATGAAACAATTTGTCAAAGCCCTGAACAAGAATGGTAATTGTTTTAAATACATCTCTAAAAAGTTCCATAATTTGAGCACAGAGAAACTTAAAGCCGGAATTTTTGATGGTCCTCAAATAAGAAGGTTGATAAAGGATACAAACTTTAATACTTACATGAATGATATTGAAAAAAATGCCTGGAATGAATTCGTTTGGACTGCACAAATTTTTTTGGGAAACAAAAAGGATGAAAACTATGTGGAGCATATTAAACTGATGTTGTCACACTTCCAGCAGCTTGGTTGTAATATGAGCATCAAGGTACACTTCCTCCACAGCCATTTGGACCGTTTCCCTGAAAATCTTGGTGATCTGAGTGAAGAACAAGCGGAACGGTTCCATCAAGATATTCGAACTATGGAGGAACGTTGCCAGGGTCACTGGAATGCTCACATGATGGCGGACTATTGCTGGAGCATTAAAAACACCCCTTGTGAACCAAGTCAAGCAAGAAAATCTTATAAAAGAAAATTTTTCAATGAGTAGAGGTTGTTCTTCTAAAGGTTTTTTTTAATAAAAAATAGATTTTTTTTAAACGCGTTTTACTTATATCTAAAAAACTAAAGCTGCTACAAACAATCTGACTTCAGATCTGAAATCAGCACCCCGAGAAAGTATAACATTGGTCAAAATATTTTATGCAACAAAAATGCTGTTCCCTTGTGCTATCTTTTGTAGGTCGTAAAATAAGGGCTGTAGAAAAGAGCGAACTATACTGGATGATTTCCAAGAAAAATGTATTTTTATACACGACTATGGCTGCTTCGCCCAATAGCGGTATAGTAAGAAACTTAAAATAATTTCCAGAGGTTTCTCTTAGTGGAATTTCTTAAGAGAATTTTTTTCCTAATATCCTACGACCATTACTTTTCGAGATATGTTACCTATCAACCCTTAATGAAATAAACTGTACTTAGTAAAAATGTTATTTTAGGTTTACTAAGCTTTATATAAGCATTATGTGATGTAAAGTATAGCTAAAACAAATTTGATACATTTTAGGAATATTATTTTTGTAATCGAAATATGTTAACTCTACTTGTGACTCAACTTTTCTAACATATAACTACTGGAACTGTTTTCTAATAAATCTAAAAAATATTTAAAAGGTGTTTTATTTTCAATCCAAAATTAACACAATTTCATATTGCATTTCACTTTTGTTGATAATTTTTTTTTACTGATATAATTGAATTTTCTATAAATGTAGGTATTCAAGATTGACCAGTTATCCAAATGATTCCTTGTACAATCGTCATAAAAACGTTGGATAATAATATTGATGCTTATTATACAGAAATGTGAACGCACAGGGTCAATTATACGAAATTTAGAAGCGGCGGCATGCACATAATGGGGTGATGAATTTCTATGTCTTTTTTTTAATTTGGGATATGTTTTAGGGATTTTATTTTTAAACAATTCTCTTGTATACGCCAAGTAAAAGCTTTATAAGATAAATTTATGACCTAAAAGTTTATAGCACCCAAACTATAATTCCTAAAAAAAATCCTGACTGTTTCAAATAAATTATATCTCTACAACATATCCAATATATTAAAAAAAAAAAAAAACATAGAAACTCAAAATCCTTTTAATGTGCTCCGTCTTTAATTTGATTTTTTAAATAAAAATGTTTAATAGTGCCATCTAAAGCGGTTTTTAGAAACAACTAAATAATTTAGTTACTATAACTATAATAGTAATACCTCTTAATAATTAAATTAGTTGTCATAACTCAGATCATAATTAGAAACAATTAAATTACATTTTAGAAGCTAATACATTAATTTAATGATCAGAACTCGTCGATCATTTGCAACAAATAAATATCTTAGTTAAGGTTACTAAAATATTTAGTTACAGTGAATAATGACGAAATACTAAGTAACCATTACTGATTTTCGGTCCGTCCAACTAAATCGCTTATTTATGGCTACTAATTATTTTCAGCAAATCGAATTTAGTTGTTGTAACTAAGTAGCTTAATTGTCCCCTATTTTAATAAAAGTGGTGCTGTGGTAACTAAATTTTTAGTAATGGCTACAAATTATTTTCCTCAGTGTATAAAAAAAGTATCATAACTATTTTATAAATTCATGATGATTCATGAAAAAAATGATGAGAACCATTTCGATGTAAATTTTTTAGTTTTAAATCTTTTGTAAAGAATTCTTTTCTCTTACTTCAACCGTTTTACAGTTATTCAAAAAAACACTTTACTTATTTTTTTTAACCACTTTCTGGGGGCGTTAAAACAAAATCAACTTTATTTTTCGTTTATAGGCACTTTAGAGTTAACTATGTAAAAAAAAATGCAAATACATGAATTTGTTAAATAGTTATAATTTTTTAATTAAAATTACCATCCCTTAAGTTTTATTCACCCTAAAGTTTTAGCAACCCTTTTGATGTAAAATTTTTAGTTTTAAATCTTTTGTTAGGATTTTTTTCTCTAACATCAACCGTTTTAAAGTAATTCCAAGAAAACATCTTTTTGTTTCAACCCCTTTTCGGGGGTTAAAACAAAAACTCTTGTATACTTCGTTTAAAGACACTTTATAGGTAATTACGACAAAAAAAAATGCAAATACATGAGTTTGTTAAATATGTAGTTATAATTTTTTTAATTAAAATTATCATCCCTCAAGTTTTATCCATCCTTATGTCATCTAAAAAAAATGATGATGAATATTTCGATGTAGAATTCTTAGCTCTAGAACTTTCGTGAATTTTTTTTCTATCTCCAACCATTTCAAAATAATTCCAATTAAACACAATTATTACCTTTTTTAGCCCCTTTCCAGAGGGGTTGAAACAAAATATCTTCTTCACTTCGTTTTCGAACACTCTAAAGTTAATTATGTCAAAAAGAAAAGAAAATACATGAAGTTGTTAAATAGTTATAGTTTTTTTAATTAAAATTATCATCCCTTAAGTTTAAGCCACCCTAATGTCATGTGAAGAAAAAATGATAAGTATCATTTTAATGAAGAATTTTTAGCTCTACAGCTTTTGTTAAAAACTTTTTTTCTTACTTTTACCATTTTAAAATAACTCCAAAAAACACATTAATTTTTTTAACCCCTTTCCGGAGGGTTGAAACAAAATCTCTTCTACACTTCGTTTGTAGGCTCTCTAAGGGTAATTATGTCAAAAATAAATGCAAATTCATAAATTTGTTAAACAATTATGATTTTTTTTTAATTGAAATTATAATCCCTTAAGTTTTAGCAACCCTAATATCATTTGGGAAAAAAATTATAGAGACCATTTTGATTTATTATTTTTAGTGTTACAACTTTTGTTAAGAATTTTTTTGTTGCT
>JACEGR010007690.1:0-45849 GCA_014170235.1 Listronotus bonariensis
TTAATCCCAAGGTATCGTCTTGGCTGGTACTAGAGATGCCTCGAGGAACTCAGAGGTGGCGGAACACAACAACACGAAGGTTGATGTGGGTGCCAGAACCATTGCGGAATTCAGAAACGCAGACTACAACTGGTAGAAATTACCATTTACCTTATTTATTTATATGAATAACAGGCAAAAACAAATTCTAAGATTATGTCAAAAATATTCCACTATAATTCGCTCCAGGGTACTCCAAGAAAAAAAATCCGAAAAATACTTAGATTGTCATATAATGCAACTAAAATTACAGACTTAATTGGTCAAACAATAGTGGTGTGGAATTTTCAAAAGAAATACTTCTTACAAACAACCATTTTTGCGATGAAAAGAAGGATGTATAAAATTTTGATTTTAAATTTGTCTTTTGTTATAGTACATTTTACTTTAGAAAATAACAAGTTTAAACTTAGAATGCCTAAACACATCATGTTTATGTTTTGTTAAATATTTACTAATCCAATTAATTTTTAAATATGTTTTTTTCTATATTTCGAAAGTTGAAATTACTTTCATTTCAACAGGTGTTAAAGCTATAAAACCTAAATTAATTCTACCTCCGATGGTTTTTTGAAATATCATTTAATATAAAAGGATTCTTATATTCAGTATAAGCGATTATTTTGGGACCCAACCAATCAATCGTACCATGTTATTAAGGAATATCAAATTACCCCACCATATTATTTCCCAATACAAAAAGTTAAATTGTAAATTGACCACTTCTGTTATTGGACACTTAATTATTTTTGTAAATCTGTTCGAAATATGTTGTTTAGGGAATAGATTAAGCAGTGGAGCGAAAATCAATATAATTATTAAGTTATAAAAAATTAAAAAGTTTCAATATGGAGCGTAATTAAAAAATGTGTTTAAGGCAGGGCCGTATTAACTGTTTAAGGCGCCCTAGGCTAGAATTGCCGGAGCGCCTATTTTCCACCAAAAAATTTTTAAAGAAAAAAAAGGTCCTCTCTCTCCGTAGCGCCTATTTTGAGGTCCAGGCGCCTTACTTCACCACCCGAAATAAAATGTGATGACTAAAAAAAAAAAAAAAAAGGGCATTCCCTCCTTTTTGCGCCTATTTCATTCCAAACCACCTTATTCACAGAGAAATTAGTCACCAAGAATCCCCACCCGACATAAACTTTTTCAAAAACTCTCCTGTCTAGCGCCTATTACTCCCCTGTTTGGCGCCTATTTTTTCATGGCACCCTAGGCTGTAGCCTAGTCAGCCTAATGGTTAATACGGCACTGGTTTAAGGTAAGCAGTGTTTTCTTGCAACAAAAGGAAAAAATATATACTGATTGTTAAACAAATCTAATAATCAAGTCATATCTTTTGCAGTATTAGACGTACCAAAACGAGATTTAGTAAATTAGTGTTATAAAAAAGGAAAAGTTAGGCATTTTTTATTTTTCTCTTACTTCCGGTTTTACCGAAAGTGGTCCGGTTTTAAATAAGCCACCTGTATATTCTAACATTTTTAGATTTCTAAGATCATTCTTGATAAAAACGTAACATTTTAAAAAGGTTTTACTCTTTCTTAATGTTTTTAAAGCAATTTTAAATATTGCATTTAGGCAGAGCCGTGCCTACCGGGTGGTGCAAGTAGTGCAAGGCACCAGGGCGCAATCTTGCAGGGGCGGAAATTTTTGAAGAAACGTTGACATGATGGCCGGTAATGTTGAAAATAGAAAAGAAAAGTGTGAAGAATGTAATTTGAAAGTTAAAAGGAAAGAATCCCTTTTTTGCTCTTCCAAAATGTAAATCCCCAAATTAAAAAGAAATTTCAAAACACATTGTGTTATAGGGGCGGCCAATAATTTTTGCACCAGGACGCAACTAACCCTAGGAACGGGCCTGCATTTAGGTGGCCATGTTGGGAGGCAAACTAAAACTAAGAATCAGGTTCTGAAAATACTAGCCCAGATAAGAAGGAGATAAGTTAGTAATTATATTCCCTTAGTTTTAAAATATCAAAGATTTGTAAATTAGTATTTCGAAAATAAATAAATAATATAAAGAAATCAAAATTATTAACCTTCTTTGCGGTATTTTCTTAGAATTAAATATTTATTTGGTCTTGCAACGCAACCATATTTTAATACTGCAATGGGAAATTCAAATTAAGACACAATGCTGCAACACGGTCAATCAGCTGATAAAAATGAGTATTTAGATCCAAAATGGCGAAAAACATTTACCGTCTTTACAGAAACTAAGTTTTGGTTTTTGTTTTGGCTAGAAGCAAGCACTTTTAATACATTTTTTTTTTTAATTAAAGCGACTTAACTTAAACTTACTAAAAACTTAAAACTAATAAATTATTTAGTTATTAACATTTAGTAGTTTAACGTATATGAAATTACCCGACTTGTTTTTTTTATTTATTATTTTTAACTTTTTAGTAAGTTCCATTTATTTTTCGTTGGTTTAATTTTTTTAAGTGGAAAAGGATATACAAAATTTTGTTTAAATTTAATTTTAAATAACTTTTTGGTTTTCGACAGATTTTTATAATTTTTTGGTCCATTTGTAGCTTCTTTTGTCAAAATGTTTATATAATTTTGGGATTGCAAAAAGTTTTATAGGATTAGGTGTTATACAGGGAGAGCCAAATGATGCATTTTTTCCAAATTTTCGAACATCATTTTTTACCAGTGTATTGGATTTTGAAACCCCATCTTTTTCTAATAAGTATTGTTTTTATTTATATCAATATCTTTATTTTAAAAGGAAATACAAATTTTTAAAGAAAACAATGCAATTTAATTAAAATGATCATTATATACGCTATATTGTGAACATATTATTGGAAAAACTTAAGACTTTGATGGTCATAGATTCGAAACTAATAAGGATAACTATGATAAATGTAGTATTTTTTTAAAGGTCTTTAAAATATATTTTTACTGGTGATATAATATACAAGTTGTTTTTTTGTCGTTCCCTCTATATCTTAAGAAATAACAAAAATCTGATTACTGATTTAAAAACTACAAAAGTAAAGTAACTAATATTTATTAAAAATAAAAAAAAATAAGGAAGATATAAAATTATTACTTGACACCCGATACACAAATTTCATTGTCTTATTTAATAAATATATATATATATATATATATATATATATATATATATATATATATATATATATATATATATATATATATATATATATATATTTCTTTTTAGAATAGAGATACTGATAAATAAAAACAGAAAATACTAGGAAAAGATGGGGTTCTAAAATCCAATACACTGGTAAAAATGTGTAAAGTTACATTTTTTCACAGAATGTTCAAAAATTTGGACAAAATACAATATTTCACTCTCCCCTATATGACACCTTATTCTATAAAACTATTTGCATGTCCCATTTTAAATAATAGGCTTGACTTCTTGAGCTACAACAAGGCCCAAAAATAATTAAAATGTTGTTAAAACAACAAAAAGTTATTTAAGGTTAAATGTGATCAAAATTTTGTTTGTCCGTTTTTTTTTTGTCCAGGAATATATTAAACATTATAGCTATGGCTATTAGCGATGAAAATTAAGCGCTCTCGTCGTGAACTGTATTTTCTTAGTCATATTTTGCTTGCTGTTGTTGCAGTTAATACCGATTTTCTTTATATTTTTTTATGATTCATTGAATAAATGCAATTAAAAATTAAAGTTCTGTTGGTTTACAACTTGTGTGTTTAGGTGGTTGTCATGATGAGTCGTGTAAAAAAATTCTGCAATAAGGGAAAATGTACCAAGCCGGTTTTGTTGTGTCTGCAGTTCAAGTCTTAGTAACTAAGAACTTGCGTTTTGTAGCTTAATATAAAATTTCTCGGAAAGCTGACTGTTTACCATTATTTGTTTTATTTAGATTCTTAGACAATGGCCCCTAATATTTTTTCTATAATTTAATGCCTTATTTTTAAAAGTGCTTGGTTCTAGCCCGGAGACAAACCAAAAATTGGGTATTTTTTTTAATGTGATTAATTTTTTCTCCCCATTTTTGATCTGGATACTCATTTTTATGAGCCGATTGACCGTGATGCAACATTGTATTTCTTAATTTGTATTCCTAATCCATAACACACTTGCCAATGCTTATTTTAACCACCACTACCCATTATTATTTTTTAAGATTCTCCCCCTAAACCTAATTTTCACTGTAAAAATTGGGGAATTATTCCAACATTTCAAAAACGTTTCCACTCTCGTACATATCAAAATAATCCCGATTAGTACAATTAAAATATTAAATTTCCATCTCTGATAATAACTAAGGCATCAAGATTCGAACTTATAAACCGCTTAAGGGGAAAGTTGGGTCGAGGGGAACTTGAACGCAACGTTGTCGTATTTAGCATGTTTGTGTCGAGAGCGAAAAGCCTAAGTAAGCGCCCAAGGGCCCATACGGCCGCAGTTTCCGAAGAGATTTCCGTTGCAATCTAAACATTAGGGGACTACGGTGAAGCAACAATCGCACAAATCTAATAATCAGATTTTAGGCAAATCAAGAAAGCGCTTAGATGGCCATCATGTAATATTATTATAATGTAGATAAATTGACCTCAAACAAACTTATAAAAAGACCAGTGCCAAAGCCTTTAAAAGAGGTAAAAAGTGAAAAAAATATAGTAGGATATAGTAGTTGAAACCCATTAAAAAAGGTAGAGAAGACAACAATATTAAAGTGAAAATAAATTTCAAACAATTTAACGTCATAAAAGGGGTGAGGGGGAAGGAGGTTTAAGTGTAAAATACGTTTTTTTCTGGTTTTTTGATCAAACTACAAGTCCTATGGTAAAAAGTTAAGGAGCAAAGTTGTAGGCAATAAAAAGATCTAAAACTTTTGTATAAACGGTTTTTTAGATAACCTCAAAATTTATATAAAAAATTTCAATAACCAAGTTTTTGTTTTTTTATTTTTATCTTTTTACAAAATATAAATTATTTTCACAAAATTTAATAAGAACGTACCTTGATACGTCCGAAAAACAATGAATTTTTTTGGTTGACAATATTTATTTTTTTACATTATTTTATTAATATCGAAAAAGTATCCTTATTTTGAATCAAAAATTCACCTGTCAAAATATCGGCATTTTCAAAAAGTCGGTGGGCTTTTTGTTCGTTTTTCTCATTCATGACACAAATGTTAATCAATTTTCAGAGTTTGCGTAACAAAAAGGGTCTAAAACTTGAATTTTTCGATGGCCACCAAAACGACGTTTTTTAATTAGAGTTTTTTGGATTTTTGGGTTTTTCTTTATTTTGTTTCAGGTGACCGGTCAGTTTATAGGTATTAATAGGGTCAGCTCGCTATACCCCGGGACCAGGACCAAAGCGGACCCATTCTTTCTAGATAAACTTTTGGCGCGTACCTACTCAACAAAAAAGAACTTTGAATAAGTAATATATTAGCAAACCTAAATCATTTTGAAAAAACAGATTAAAAATATTCTTATAAAATAAAATCGGAGTACCAAAATTTCTAAGCAGTAAATAAAACAGGTCGATTTTACATAAGCAACAAAATACAGCACGAAGTTATTATTAAATTTGAATCCCTTTCTCTTGGCGTCGGAGAAGATTATTTCTTTTCGGTTCAGTCAACAATTTAATTAATTCCAAAACTTCCCAAGACACTAAATGGGCTCGGAGATGGCTTTATTGATTTATTGCAACTGTTAAAACAAAATTGGAATACCTTATTGCAGTGCTTACAGCTCTTAGAACTTAAAAAATTAATGCAGGTTTTTGTAAAATATGATAATAGCTAATTTTGATATAAGTTGCAAATTAGTTTTATTCTAGAAAGGTGATGGGGAGATTGTCAAACAACGCCACAAGTCAAATTTGATGTGCCCAAGCCCAAGGACATGTTTTGGTTATCGGATCGGGCGGGTTTTGTACCTGTAATCCTTACGATTTTGGGCACAATGTTTAAAAATTGCATGCAAAAACATTGTGAAAAGCTTGTCCGACAAAAAATGACGCGTTTGCTCGGTCCGACACCCAAGACATTTAACATTGACAGGCTGGGTTAACGCGCTGCTTCCATATATGACGGTACCCCCCTTAAAAACGTTTTAAAAGGGTTATTATCATGAAGTGAATATTATTACTGGCCCAGAGACTATAAACGATTTTGTAAAAGTATTAGTTTAAAATGTATTTTAATTGCGTCTACTTGATAACATTGCATATCAGGGTACAGCCAAGAAATTTAAGGTTTATATTGTTGAATATATAAGCAATCCCATTACTATAAAACCGATAACTTTCCTTTTTTGTTCGATGGTTTTTAAGATAAAAAGGTTTAAAGCGATTCGCGATGGTATCGTCCACTATCTCTTACAAGAAAATATCTTATAAGAATAAACTAGCGTACGTTTGCTCGTTGAGCCGTTCACTGTGGCCAACCACACACGTTACGGCTATTTAGCTGCTTAAGTGAAACACGAAGACATTTTTGCAACTTTTGTTTTTGTAAATTGTATATTTGTTATACAGTACATTCCAATAAAAATGAGCCACTCCCTATAATTACGTTACCTGCAAACTTAAAAAAACACGTCAATTTTTATTTTTGGGGACACTTTTTATATTAAAATGGCCCAAGGGGTAATGGAAAAATCGACGTAACTATTTATTTTGCTGTGACTACTTGGTCCAAAATTTAAAGTTTTATTACATTTTTCGTACTTAAGATTAAAAATTACAAACTAAAAATATTAAGAGGTTAGGTGTTAAGTAGCAAACGAAGTGTCATTATACTCGAAATGACGTTTTCTATTCAAATAAATAAAAATATACCGGGTGTCCCATTTTAAATAATAGATATAGTTGACGTCGTTTCCGGCTAAACAGGAAGTAACAGAAAACAACATGCATTTAAAGTACATTTTTTTGGAAACTGGTAAACCGATTAAAAAAAAACTAAAGTCTTCTTAAAGGAGAATTTAAAACCCTTTAAGAAAAGGTACAACCCCTTCCATTTAAACTTCTTAACGTTTGTGTTGGTGAAGAGAAGGATAACTTTAAACAAGTAAATTTTGACACAAAAATGTGTTCCCCTAAAAATAAAAATTGACGTATTTTAGGACATTTTATAAGTATACAAATAACTTTTTTATAAAGTTAAATTAGTTTTGGTTTAAGTGATATAAATGTCAAAAATTAACCCGACATAGAGAAAAGCAAACGTCATTATTTTAAAAATATTAAAGAACTATAGTCATTATAGAAGAACGGTAAACGAAATAATATACTGGTTATTTTTTTTTCAGTTACGTAAATAAATATTTACCTACATCAAACCATGGTGGTGGTGCATTGGAAATCCCATGCAAATGGTGATCCCTTTATGTATTGGTTTCCTTATTGATTTTATAACAAAGTTGTAAAAGACTATTTTGAAGACGTTGATAAGACAAGCTCACACACTACATTTCGTTATTTTCTAATAAGCTAAATATATGTTATTTAAAAAGAACTATTTGTAATCTATTGTATTATTTATTCTCAAAGCAAAGCAACAATCAGATAATAAATAAATAAGTTTTTAATCAAATGAAATCTATAATAAAAAAATTGAAATATTTTTTTTAGTTTACCAAATACATTTTTTATTATACCAAATTACAGTTTACCCTTTGGGATTTATGATGCCTTATAAATATTTGACTAATTTATTTTAAACTATTAAAAAATCATGTCTCCTAAATGGCCTCTACCAACTTTAACACATTTTTCAATATTAAATAAAAAGTGGTTCATTACAATGAGTAGCGATTTTTTCCTGTGGGGATTAAAAGTCAAAGTATTTGCGAGTCGTTCAGGTACAGTCGTGGAACTCAAAGTTAAAATTCGTAAAGAAAATAAAGGAATAAACGAAGGTTTGCGACGCCGTGTAATGAGTCACTTTTGATCCAATATTAAAAAATGTGTTGAAGTTGGTGAAGGTCATTAAGGTAATGTTATTTTTAAAAGTTAGAATTAAATTAGCCAAATATTTATTAGGAATTATAAATCCCAAAGAAATTTTAACATTACGTACATTTTTTGTCTTTGGGATATCCCACGAAGGGTTATGCCTAAATACCGGAGTACTGTGTCGGGTCATTAAATGTGAAACCCATCTTTTTCCCTCATTCGACAACGCTTTTCAAACACTGAAACGTGCAATTTTTGCAATTCACATCATCTTTTAGACGCCAAGGTTGTGCAACCACGGACGTTTTTTTTTTTAATAACCATTACCTAAAAATGTTATTCCGGCCGGGGATTAAACCGGCGACGTCTGTCTTACGAGACCAATGTTTTGTTTGCTACGAAACCTAAGACACAATGGTTAAAAAATATAAAAAATTATTACAATATTTTTTACTTTTCGTTATCAAGAATAGGCACCTTGGATCGCTCACCCCACCAGTAGCATAGCGTCCGCCCAGTGCTCCTGGATAGAAGGGAGGTTGTGGGTAAATTTTTTGTTTTCAAGCATGAAAAATTAAAAAGAAGGAGATTAAAACTTTTTTGGTTATATATTTTATTTTATTTAAAAAAAAAAAAGGTAAGAAAAGGGGGTCCCGACCTAAATTAATTATGTTACATTTGAACAAGGGCCGGCCACGTTTTGAAAGTAAGGACCTTTTTTTTATCTAAAATATTTCCAAGGAACAAATATTGTTTTACTGAATACTATGGCCCCTATTTTACTTCCCCCTCCCAGGCCGCCATACCTTTAGCTACGTCACTGCATCCCACTCTATCCCTAATTTATGCCTAAGTTTTGTAAAAGTCTGACACGCATTCTGTAAGATAAAAAATCTTCTACAATATGTTTTAAAAATGTTTGATTGGAGTGAGATCTGGCGATCGAGGGGTCATGTTTGACTAATAATGTATGGTGTTTTTCCCTGAAGTTTTCGGTTACTCTAACCAAGTAAGACCAAAATTCATTCCACCTCGCACCCCCTCATTCCTCCAAGTAAATATTGTATTTCATATAAATCATACAGATTTTTTATTTTCTTTTGTATGATCATCTTTTAATTAGAAGCACAGGTAGGTAATGTAATAAAATATTTGACTGACAATTACGAGAGCAGGAATTTATTTCCATTTATTTTCCTAAAAATATTTGTAGCACGTGCCACGTGTATTTAATATCAGCGAAAAGATATCACAAAATTTTTCAA
This sequence comes from Listronotus bonariensis, assembly GCA_014170235.1. Lineage (NCBI taxonomy): Eukaryota > Metazoa > Arthropoda > Insecta > Coleoptera > Curculionidae > Listronotus > Listronotus bonariensis. The sequence goes on from JACEGR010007690.1 coordinate 9,241, forward strand.
TACAATTTTCTTTAAATTTCACTCTCAAAAATATGGCTATAATCAGAAAAAATCCGCAGGGCAATATACGATATATCATGTTAATATACCGCATTCTTAAGAAACATGCGACTATAAAACCAAAAACGGGCCTTTATCTTTTTGTTTTGTTAATTTAACGGCCAAAATTTGAAGTTCTGAAAAGAGCAATCTACATAATCGGCCATATGGGGCACTTTTAAAGCGAAGCTATTAAACTTGTTAAAGGCAATACATTGAAATAAAATTTCCAAGATGGTATCGTTCGCATTGTGCTTAAGGCAACAATTATAACTATTTTAATATGCCAGTCTGCGTTCAGTCTGCCTCGAATGCCTTAAAATATTGTATCGATCTTCTAATACCTATCAATCATGTAGTTAAAATAAAATACATATTAAATGAAATCGTATTGTAGTTCAATTTATTTTTCCTTAAACTACCTAATTTTAGATAAATTTTATTTTGATTTCTAGTTTTTCTTTAAAAAAAAGTGAATTAATATACAAAGGTTTTAAAATGTTGATTCTAACAAAATTTGAATACAAGATAAAAGAGTGGTTTAGGTACTTAACATCATATAGGGTAAGTTAAACCATCTGGTAAGGTCTACAGGGTCATCCGAATTAAGTGTCCATCATTGTTAACTTCATTACTACTTGAAATACAAAAAAATTTAAATTGGCAAGTTTTTGAGTAATACAGCAAAATAACATTTTTTAAGAAATACCCTGTATATTTTATCACCATTAAAAAAATATTTTAAAATCCTTAAAAAAAGTCTACATGTAATAAATTTTCATAGTTTTAGCAATATGACTGTCCCCAGGAAATTAATAGGAAACTAGATTTTTTTATTATGTAAAACACTCTGTATGTGATATTACCAATAAAAAGGTAATTTAAGGAGCTTTAAGAAATTAGCACTTTTGATAGGTAAACCATTCAAATCTAAAAACTCTGTTTAATTTCCATTATATCACAGCTTTAAGCTATAAGCATTCAGGGGACGTCCATAAATTAGGTAAGGCGTTTTTCACATTTTTAGGACCCTCCCCTTTCCCTCTGGTGGGATTTGGTGAGATTTTTCAACCCCCTCCCATGCCCTATAATCTCACGTAAAAACAGGTCTTTCACCCAAAAGCAACACTGCATCACATTTTCCTGGGTAGACCCGCCCCAAAATTCGTTAACTTTTTCCTGTTTCTAGCGAAAGAAAAATTACGTCATATTTGCACAGGCCTCCCCTCCCCCATGGTGGGATTTGGTGAGATACACCTCGACCCAATCACCCCCAATTTGTCTCACATAGCTTATGAACGCCCTCTAAGTTTGTGTGTCATCCAGTATGTTATTTTGTATTGTACACTTTAGAATAGTAAGAATCTTTTGTTTTTTATTGCACTGTATACTTTTTTAGAAAATGAGTGTTAAAGCCCTATATTTAATTTTTGGGATGGTCCGCTTTGATTCTCAATGTCCCATATGTTCGACGACTGTATTTTTTTATGTATGTACAATGTACATACATTAATTAGTTAGTTGTTAAAATTTTGTTGTTTATTCGAACTTCCGAACACATCCGCGATATATGGATCCAAGTCAGGATTTTACGATGAATCCTGGGAAAATCTAGTAAAAACCTTACGTATATGTATTCCTAATATATTATGTTCACTGATTATTTTACCGGTAGTAGAACAATCTAAAACCTTTTTGTATATTCGAAAGAGTATAGTTCTGCCACCAGTTAAGTGGTTAGAGTTGCATAAGCTTAGCCCTTAGATCATATACCTACGTTCTAAAGGCAAAATTGCCGCTCTGCGCAAACAGCTTACGTGAGACAAAATGGTTCTTTAGTAAATGATCATTGTTTAAATAATAATAATAATAATAATATTAATAATAATAAGTAACTTACAAAAAAATAAAAGTTAAACTCACTTCAAAAATGAATAAATAATATAAATAAACTTAAGAAAAATAAAAATATAACTAATTAAAAAAAGAAGTTGAGTGGGCATAATAAATTATGATAACGAAATAAACAATAGATTTTTATATTTTATTTTTATTTTATTTTTTGTTTTTAGCTTTTTAGTAAGTTTTTATAGTTTTTGTTTATTCATTGTTTTTAGCCTTTAAGTTAGTTTTTTATTTGCTTAAATTTTTTTAATGTTTTTTTTTATACCTATTGTTTGTATATTTATCCAGAGTACCAAGACTATATAATACAGGGTGATTCTTAACCTAAGTATATGCATAAAATTGTAAGATAATCAAATATTAAAAAACAAAATTTTATTGCAGAATCAAATATAAATTATGAAAAATGTAAGTAAGTAAAAGTACTTACTAGGTATAACCACTAATATGTTATTTAATTCACGTTGAAATAAAATCATAACTGACATCAGAGTATTAACACAAATACTAAACATTATCATTATGACTTGTTTATTGCTTATTTTTATAAATAAAACAAGAAAATCAGGTAATTACTATTAAAAAGTTGCACAAAAAGCATTTATAACCGACTTCAAAAAACAAGGAGGTTCTCAATTTGCCGCGTATGTTTTTTGGTGTATGTTACGCGATTACTCTGGCGTTTGGGCCGATTTTAAAAATATTTTTTTATTTGAAAAAGTGCACTTCCGGTGCGCGGTGGTCCCGTAAAAAAGTAAAGGCAGATTCGCGAGAGAGAAAGGTACTGACTTATTTTTTCTGCAAGGCGGACTCCAGTTTTTGCGGCAAAGTTGACTCTAGATAAGCATATGCTCATATAAATAGGCATATGTCCAGATAATAAAGCAAAAAAAAAAAGAAGAGATCAGGGAAGTATTTAGAATCTATGGATGGTGGAGGGGAGGATAACCATCTGAATGTTTTAAAAAGTGTCCGTCGAAAGAAGCAACTTAAGGTGGCGCCGCAGTAGCCAGAGGAGATTGTTTAACCAATGAGCATGAATTATTAGAGTGAGATACAAAATGAAAAAGGACAGATAGATACAAAATAAAAAAGGAAAGAAATACCAAAATCGCTCCACTGGCTACGGTGGCGCCATCCCAATTTGCTACATTCCGATGGCCACTTTTTCAACTTGTCCGCCATAAAAGATGGTTATCCTCCCTTCCACCATCCATATTAGAATCGACAACCTTAGGGTAAAATTTACACTTTTTACCGACCAAAAGGAGGAGGTTCAAAATTCGCCGCGTTTGTTTTTTTTGTGTGTATGTTACGCGATTACTTAGATGTGTTTGTGGACCGATTTTAAAAATTCTTTTTTATTTGAAAGAGTGCACTTTCGCGGTGGTCCCTAAAAAATATACTCAGGATCGCGGGAGAGAAAGATACTAGACCTATTTTTTTCTCTCTGCCATACATAGGAAAGATCAAGGGCGCATTCAGAATCGACAACCTTGGGGTAAAATTAACCCCTTTCACCGGACTAACAGACAAGCAAATAGCTACAACTCCGTGTGTATCGATTTATAAGCTTTTGACAGATATAATGCATTCTACCAATCTACAAGCGGTTAGCTGCAGCCCCGTGTGTTCGATTTATTGCAGCCTCCTGTGCATCGATTTATAAGCTTTTGATAAACAATATAACTAACTAAAAGACGTATAGTAGAGTATACGTGGGGTTCATGGTTAGTTAAATCTTTTTTAATTCCTTATTTAAACCTCCATTGCTGTCAAAAGCTTATAAATCAATAGAAGCGGCAGCTAACCGACTAAAAGAAATACTAGTAGTGTTTTTTAGTGAATATTTACCGATTTAATAGTAATAATTAAAAACTAAAAAGCTAAAAATAATCATTTAAAAAGAAATTGAACTGACTAAAAAAATTAGTAAAGGTCCCTAAAAAGTTAAAAATATTTTAAAAAATAATAAAAAAGTCGGGTAATGTGCTCAGTTACTCATGTTATTAACTAAATAAACAAAAGATTTTATACTTTTCTGCAATATGCTATTAACCGACTTCTTTTGTTATTATTGTTTTTATTATTTTTAAGTTTTTAGTGACTTTACTAATTTTTTGAAGTCGATTCAATTTTTTTTAATGATTATTATTGATTTCTAAAGCAAAAAATATTGATTACATTAGTCCTCACAATTTACGTTATTTTATCGAATTTACAATAATAATTATCTTACTATTGGTCATATTTGTCCTTAGCTAAAGTTTTTGCGAATATGTCAAGAATCACACTCTACCTATATTTTGTTTTTTTAAGTACAAAGACTATTACATTTTGTAATGACTGTGTACAAAAAGTGACGTATACATTTTCCTAACATAATATCTCCTAATTGCCACCCATTCATTGTTTTAGTATAAGAATCCTTCAGTTTAAACCAAACCATTTGGTTTAATGTTGATTTATACTCGTTGTAATTATAACCTCACTTTATAACGTTTAGTCAAATCTTTCTTGATTAATTGCACATAAAACTCTGTTAATTACTATGTATATAGGTACTTAACAGACGCAATACATATGTTCTCCAACCTGATATTGACTTCGAAGATATTTTATGCCTTTATTTTAATTTCAGATATTTTTACTAATTTGGAGTAATTAATGCGAAGTTTAAGGGAGGAGAAACCTGTAAATGATTAAATTTTCAATAATTTTTATATTTTAATTTTCATGAAAAAAGTCACTATATATTTTTAAATCTAAGTATGTAATTTACTCAAATATTTAAATAATATATTTGTTCAAATTAAATTATTTTAAGTGGTGACTGTACGCTTAATTATTCTACTAAGGTCGGAAAGAGACTTCTTAATCGGCGGACTACTGTAGCATCGGTTCTAGTGTTTTCCTAAATCAAAAACTATTTTTTTTTGTTTATTAGTATCATAATTTGTTGGCGAACCTTAAAAAAGTTAAAAATGATTGCGGAGTACAATCCTTAAAAGAAAAAGACTTGTTTGCTCAAGTTTTCATCGTTTTTGCTTAAAACAAAAATCAAAAAAATGTAAAAATTTTGTATGTTAACATAGAAAGCACTGTTGTTAAAAAGATGTGTGCAAAATTTCGGAAAAAGTGGTTTACAACTTTTTAAGTTATTGTGCCCTCCAATTTGATAATACAGTTTTGAGAAAAACGCGTTTAAGGTTTGAATAGGTATATAAATTTCTCTGCAATATAAGCAATACTAAAAAGTATGTTCTATAATGTTAGTAACCTGTTCATAAAGGACTATACTAAGATATTTAAAAACAAAAAATGTTTAACATTTAACAGGTATCTTCTCCCGTAAATCCCCGATTTTCGACAGTAAAAGAAGACATCTTTTATGCTTATGCTATTCACTTGGACTATCTCTTCAGAGACGTTTCGCCTGCCTCTCTATACCTTGACAAAAGGGAATTATTTAGTTTTCCTAGCGACTTCGGTAAAACTTGATGTCAAATTTACTGATTAGAATAATTTTAGTATGATACGGGATCTGAATAGGAAGCGACCTTTATCTACCTCTTTACCAAATATTTTTTTATCAAATATGATATGTAAATAACGTAATTAGACGTATTTTAATTAAGTTACCCAAAAATCATGATCAATGCTATGTTTGACTAAAAAAAAATATTTTAAAAGTTTTTGGCACACCACGTATAATTGCAATACCCATTTTCTTTTGCCTGTTAATTCTACCTAATACAATATGCATTTTTAAAATATCTATAAACTTTTAAAAAAATTACCAACTTCATTTATAAAATTGAAAAAAGAAAAATTGTATGTTGGTGGTACTGTCTTGTAAAATAAAAAAAAATATACAGGCTATACAGGCCGATTTAAAAATGTGACCTTTTATTTTAATTTTTTAGTTAATTAGACAATCCAATGGCAATACCTTGTTTAAACAATATATTCGATATAAAACAGTTTTTATTCGGTAAAACAATGAGTGAAGGTCGTTTTCTATACTCCCCTCCTCCCCGGAGCTAAAAATTTACCCCCTTAAGAAATTTGGTGTCAAATCACAAGTATGAATGTGGTTTCGAATTCTATGGTAGGTTTACATCTGACCTTTATTTTACTTAACCTAAATCTTCGTTATTATCTCTTAATATTTATTATTATTTCTACTTCAAGGTTTTTAGATTCAATTGTATCATCAACTTATTGTGATAAGTTACCTCCTTTTAGAAAATTTTATATGAAGAATACAAAAAGGAGATTGGACATATTTTTACGGTTTTTTTCTTTTGTTTCTATTTTTAGAAAATGAGTTTTAATTAATACCACCACACTTAATATTTTGTTTGGTAAAGAATGTTTTAATTAAATCTATGTTCGCAGAAAATTTATTTTTTTGGTAAAGTTCCAATTAATTAATTAAAAGAATTTAATAATTATTTTAAATTAAGATAATTTGGTAAAAAATGCCTTTAACCTAGTTTTATCGTTATTGTTATAAAGCTTGCAGATATACTTTTATCATTCTTATTATACTGTATTTTTTTCAACAATAAATTTTCAGTTGTTATTATAAAAACCATTTTGACTTAGGGGCTCATTTTTTTCGTTTTTTTTTTAACTTTAATAAATGAAAAATATGTTTTTAATTGAAATAAAATAAAAAACACAAAATATTGACATTTTTCATTGTACTCGTACATTGTGTTATTTTTGTCGAAAAATTAATACTATTTATTAAAATTGCAATTTTTGCAGAATTTTAAATATTTTAAAAAGTTTTAAACATTTTGAATTGAAAGTTGCATTATATGTATATAGTGTAATCTAGAATTGGTGTTACAAGAGGACGAAACGGAACAGAATGGAAGGAACGAAAATTTTAAAGCATATAACTTAAATAGAGTTTCGGTATTCCCATCATGATAGTGTGCTGTCTGCTTATTTAAGTGCTTAACATGTAACAATAAACATTTTTTTTTGTTTATTGCTTAAAATAATAATAATAAATTTTAATGTAAAATTCAATTATCTATAACATTTACTTATACAATTTTGTTCTATTTAAAAAATATAAGTACTTAACACTAGGTCATTTTTCATATTTTCAGTGTTAACTTGTCCTGTATATTACCAATACAAGCAAAATTTTGTATTTTTTTGTTTTGGACCATGCGACCAGTTCCTAAATGCCGATTAAAAATTTAAAAAATTTTGTTCCATTTGTCCTCTTGTAATACCAATTCTGGGCCACTGTATACTTGTAATTTAACTATCATTTAAAAATGTTTCTTAATTTATTATAATATTCAAAAATTACAATTTTAATAAATAGTACTAATTTTTCAACGAAAATAACGCAATTTTATATAATGAAAAAATGTCAATATTTTGTGTTTTTAATTTTTTTAAATTGAAGTATATATATATATATATATATATATATATATATATATATATATATATATATATATATATATATATATATATATATATATATATATATATATATGCAATATATATATTTATATATATATATATATATATATATATATATATTGCATTTATTAAAAGGTAACAAAAATAAAAAATTAGCCTTTAGCGAACTATTTTTGATTAAAAATATTTTTAATAAAAAGATAAAAATTAAATACCGAAAATTTTCGAGGTTAGGGTAAAAATGAATAAGACATGTTGTAGGTTTATTAAAGCTGACAATTGTTACATTTAACTTTTTACAGATTTACTGTTTAGCTTGAAATTGTAAAAAACTCATTTTTACCCCTAAAGTACCCTCACCCCTAACGCATTATTTTTAAAGAAAGTGTTTTTTTACAAAGTTAAGATGCAATTTAACAAAACCATACCAATAGCTGGGTACAATATTTTTTACGACCTTATCTTACTGTTTCTTTATTCCGCCTGAGCTAATAATTTTAATAAATTTTCAGTTTCTACGCATTTCTTTAATATCGCGTCATGGAAAAGCCATACCTTAAAATACCTCTAAGGAAAGACAAATCTATAGTTCTGGTTAGTAAGTTAAAATTAGTCAGAATTTATATTATAAGTCTTATAAAAATAGTATAAATTAAGGGTAGTCGGGCCCTGCTAGCCATTGTAAAGCAAGGAGGGTGATCGCCCTCCCATCCTTGGACTTGGCGCCCATGTCGCAGAAAAAATCCTAGAAACCTATTTGATTTTATATGTTTTTCACGGAACAAAACAACAGCTATTAATAACATTGCACACAACAAACTAAAATTACAAAGTCATTTGATGCCCACATTAAAATTAGCAATGGCAAACATTTTTTCAATAGGAAACCCCAAATGACTATACCCAACGGAAAAAAAATATTGCAGGTTTTATTAAATCATAGGTTTATTATTTTAAAATCAAGGAATAACACTATTACATAAAAACTGCCGAAACAAAATGCTTTATTAGGGGTAGTCTTTAGTTGAATTTAGTCTTGCTTTAGACAGTCTCTTAAAGAGCAACAAACATTTTGCAAAAAAAATGTAACAAAAAAAAGCTGCATTGTGTCTAGGACGCTCTTCTAACTAGTTGTTTTTAAAAATAAAGGCGAACCAAAATACTTTTGCTTCTTCCGCTCCCTTTAAATCCTGGCTACGCCATCATTCATAAATTTAATAACAAAGCCACCATCTTCATCATTAAATACATTTAATTCTATAGATACTATCTAAGAATGGAGAGATGTTATGCATATCTTTAGAAATTTTTGCTTACTTCTCAAATCTTATCAAATACCAAAAATTAAAAAAAAAAACACAAAATTTAAAAAATTTGGGGACTTTTTAATTTAATTTAAAATATTTGGTGATTCATTTAGAGGTAGTATTTCTAGTAGGTATTTTTGGGTAGATGATAAGATCCAAATTTCAACCTGTCGTGGTATTGTTTGTTCAGTACTGTTTGGCAGTTTATCATTGAAAAGACTAAAAGTCTAAAACCTGTTCAACTGTATTATGAAAATCATAATTCTCCGAGGAATGTGTTTTGTGCGCTTCGGGCAACTTACGGTTCCTCGCAGAATCGGACGACTGAGCCGATTATTTGTTGTAACATCACAAAAATTTTAACTCCAATTTTTATAATTGAATAATTCTTGACCAAAAGGCTACATCCAACACGTGCAGAAAATATAGCGGCAGTAGCTGCGAGTGTACGCGATGATCCTTACGAATCGATTTGGCGCTCGGAAATTAGAGCTTAAGAACAGACCATGTTAGGCGCAGTCAAGGCCAATATTTAAAAGGCGTTATCTTTAAAAAATAAATATATTCACAAACCTATATACGGATACTAAAGAATAAATATGTATAATCAGACATCTTGTATACATTTTGTTGCCATCTATTAGACTAATATTTATAACTGAAATCTACCTTACAGTGGTCAGTACCACTTTGCTTCCATTCTTAAAAAAATACAAAAACGGATATTGCACAAACAACTTTTTTATTTTTGACTTTCTTTTGCAATAGCTTTTAGCTCAGTTTAGGTTTCTACCTAAATTAATTATTGTTTAAAATAATTTAATATTTTTTAAATTGCCATTTAATAATGTTTTCTTGTATATTATCTTTCCTTTTTTAAATTTCTGATCTAGATGTTATAAATTTATTTCTGAAGATTTTGTTGTAAATACCTAGGCAGGTAAATTTACATATTGATACTTGAGTTTATTTAATTTTTACTTTTAGAATCTTTTTTTTATAGCACCTAACTGATAAATAAATAATATAACTATTGTTATAACTTACCTGTTGTATTTCTAAATATTTTTGTGTTAATCAAAAAAAAATTGGCAAACAGATCTTTGGATAGCTATGACTATAAATCATAATGAAATCTAATAACATTCTCATCGGTAGAAAATATTTGAACAAAAATTGCAAATTATATTCGTGTGTGTATTTTAAAAATATATATATAAAATAAATTTAACTTTATAAAAGTCGAGACTAATGCATTGTGTCAGTGACCTTTGTAATAGCGTAATACATGACCCTTTTATTTGTTCATCCAATATTTAAAAATACTAACGTCTAATTTAAAGTTGTTACTAATTATATGTTGTTAAAAGCTTTTGATTAACGCAGATCGATGGATTAGTTTTAAAAACTTTCTCTAACGGCAGTTTAAAATGTGTTGTTAAAAGATTTTATATTTTTTAAGATATGATCACCTACTACGAAGCAACAGTAGTGGATTTAGTATCTGTAAGTTGGTAACTACTAGTAAGAACTCAATTAAAAAGAACTTAATAAAAATTTAATAAAAGTGCCACCTACCTACTTCGGTTCTATCCAAAAGTTTGCCAATTTTTGTAAATATTAGGGGATAAGAGAAAATAAGAACTCAAAGTTTATATACTTAATAATTTCGTTTATTATTAATTTTGAAAGTTAACATTTTACATCACACTTATTATAGCTTAACTAATAAAATGCCAGTAATATTTACTGATTTTAATTTGGTGCAAGGAAAATTTTGCTATATTCAGTCGTTTATTACTTACATTACGATTTTGTTTACGAATATATCAAAATTTTCGTTTATTTTTTACTATATAAATATTTTTATTAAATTATATAAATTAACTAGAAATTTAGTTAAATAAAATAACTACTCTAACAATAATGGCACATTTATACTAAAAACCAGCTGACAGATAACAAAATCCATCACTGTCACTTATTGGAACAGATCCATGTTTCTTTTATGGTGTGCCCCTTTTAGTATTTAAGTTTAAAAATACTTTTAACACAGATTAAATATATCGTGGGCTAGTATTTGTATTTTTTTACATATATTTGTCTTCTTTTATTGCGTATACAAAATTATAGAATGAAATAATGTAAAAAATGTATTCAAAAAATTGTCTGGATTAATATTCATCCTGTGCTAAGAGTACTTTTACAAATAGTTATTCTTTGTACACACGTATATTATAACTCTTAATTATTATAAAATGCGTAAATAACCGGTTCAATTAATTTTTTTACAGATTTATATATACAAAATACCCCCATTAAAAAACTAATAATAAAAGAATAGATGTCGATATGTGTGCACTTTGTACGTGCGTCATTCATCTAGTTATGTACAGCTTTAAGCTAAATATTTAGTACTGTACAGATTGTTTGCGTTTATTTAAACTAAAGCTACAGTTTAAAGGAGATCAACATAATGCAACAATTGTAAAAACTGCTATCTAGGAATACATCTACAGTTATAAAACAAAACTAGAGAACATACCATCATAGTCCCTATGGGCCAGTAATGAAATGGACTACATGATAAGAACACTTTTAAAACCTTTTAGGGGGTGGTTTCTTTTGACGAGTCTACCACGAATATTCATACCGCCATATATGAAAACGGCGCTTTAACCCAGCCTGTCAATGTCAAATGTTTCGGGTGTCGAACTGGGCGAACACTTTTTGTCTGGCAAGTCTACCAGAATGTTTTACATTGACGTGTGACGCGTTCGCCCAGTTCGACACATGAAACATTTGACATTTACAGGCTGGGCGCCGCCTCCATATATAGCGGTATAAATATTCGTGGAAGATTTATCAAAAGGAACCCCCTAAAAATATTTTAAGGTGTTCTTATCATGAAGTCCATTATTTCGTTACTCGCCCAGGGACTATCACGTCCTTACTTTCAAGCGTACCTTATATTTCTCGATCAGTGTTGTCATTTTTAGACAGCCACTTTTAAAAATAAACAACTTGATAAAAACAAATTTTAAAGCTTTAGAAGCTGATGAAATGTTACATATTTCGAAAATCTAATTAATTAGGTAATTTTAATATCTAGTACATAATAACAAAATACGACTGAGTGAGTGACGGAATAAAAGAATAAAACGCATTGTTTTTTATATTTCTATGAATAGACCCTTAAATAAGTTACTTTCTTTTATGAAATTAAAGAATATTTAAAATTAAAATGTTATAAAATACACTGAAGAAAAAATTAGAAAAAACTAGACCATTTTAAGAATGTACCCAATACGTGTTGGATGATAAAACAACAAAGTTGGAGACCTGACGTGATATGAAAACCAGGGCCGTATTAACTGTTTGAGGCGCCCAGGCTAGAATTCCCTGAAGCGCCTATTTTCTACCAAAAAAATTTGAAGAGCAAAAAAAAGGCCTTCCCTCCGTAGCGCCTATATCTTGAGTGCCAGACGCGTTTCTTCACCACCCTAAATAAAATTCGATAACAAAAAAAAAAGGTAATTCCCTCCTTTTCACGCCTATTTCATTCCAAAGCACATTATACAGCAGAGATATTATTCACCAAAAATCCCCACTTAATCTACACTTTTTTAAAACTCCCCTGCCTAGCGCCTAAGCGCCTATGGCGCCCTAGGCTGTAGTCTAGTCAGCCTAATGGATAATACGGCCCTGATGAAAACGGATACCTAATAATTGTTAAGTCCCTTTTAGATGGTCATATTCGTTCTCAGTGCAGTTTCAGTTTTAGTCGAAGTGTCAGTTTTTCCTATGTGTAAAAATAAAATAATGAGACCAACTCAGAACTTAAAGGAAGAAAACACCAATTTGTTTTGTTTTGTTCTTTATAATTTAATAATATTTGATATTGTACGATAAATATGTCACAATATTTAAGTATCAAAATGTTGTTTTTGAATTTATAGAAATTCATAAGGGAATAGCGAGAACTGAACGGAACATGTAAAAGGACTGCGCTTCTGAACTAAAATGAAACTGAAACGGAAGCTTAAACTGAACTTAGAACGGATATGACCATGTGAAAGATCCTTGAGTTTTTAGGTTAACAATAAATAATGAAAAAATTATGTTTTTAGAAAAATACCTACATATTACCAAGTATTATTAGTAACAAAGAATCGACATTAACAAATTTGGTATGTGCCTTTTATAATAGTGCGTTACCGACATGTTACCGAGTACAAGGACGTTTTGATACAACGATAGTAAAGTGGAGTTATCTTTTGAATTCCACTAATAAGGTTAATATCGTATTTAATATATACATATTTACTGGCGTTTCTCACTCAAAAACTTCCGTTTTTTTTTCTATTTTTTTATGAAACCGCTTTACTTTTTTATACACGCTATTTATATTTTTGTACAATTAAGTACATTTTGAATTCTAGCTAGACTTTTAAAAGTACGACTTTTCTTAATATTTTAAAATAATTTGTTAATTTAACTGAAAATCTTGGTAAACAAAAAAAGAACCACGTTAGAAAACTATTTTTTGTACAAAAAATTACTTGATTTTTAAAATAACTTTCTACAGGGTGTCCAACAAGTTTAAAAATATTTAAATATCTCAGAAAATTTCGAACCAAAGTGGAAAAACTTTGTTACCTTAGGGTAAAACCCTACTCTGAAGTTAGTATTGATATCGACAATGTTGTCACATCTGCAGTTTCGCAGAAATCAATTTAAATGTTTTAAATTTAAATAAGATACCTATTTTTCTATTTTATTATTGAGTTCCGGCAGTTTACTGCTATACAATATACGAAACTGAAGATTTGGCAATATCGCCGATATCAACACTGAATTTAGAGTATGGTTTTAACCTGGATAACCGAATTTCGTCCAATTTGGTTTAAAATTCTTTGAGATATTTGAGCGTTTTTAAACATTTTGGACACACTATATATTCGCTTATTAGAACTTAAAAAAGTATGTTTTAAACACTTTAAATTTAGCGTCGTACTTTGATATTTAACCACAATTTTTAACAAATAAGCACATTTATAATATAAAAAATTTTCTACAAAATATTCGAAATAATTCTATAATTTTAACTTTTATGCGTAGCTGCCAAGTACATATAGTATTGTGCCAGACTGAGTAAATATACCATGTTACTATTTGTACCTTTTTCGTAATTAATTTGTCGTTCCTGTTGACGTGCGTTGTCAGCGGCAACTTTAAGGAGTCCCTGGATATTTCTAAGCAGTGTTTCAGTCGATGAAATACCGGGTTCGGGACCTGGACCGTTAGCATTGGCAACTGCGCTCGCTAACGTTGAGTAGTTAAGAGCAGCTTGCTGCGAATCGCTTACAGGAGCTGCAGGGAGTGGAAGATCACCATCATCCATATCTGAAAACAAAAAAAATACCTTTTGAATAGAAATAATTAAACAACAGCATAACAACAGCATAGTTTTTATAATTGAATCGTTTATTTCAAAACAACCTAAGTCATACATCATATGACTTATGTGGTTTTTGGAATAAACGATTAAATTGTATAATTAATTGATGCATAATAGTCACTGAAAGTAGCATACTTGAGCATTTTTAATTTTCACATAACTTTTTAAAAGTACTGTGTAAAAATTTGAGATGAATTGGACCACAATTAACAAAGATACAGCAGTTTAGGTAATTACCTTAACCATGACCCATTTAAGCGTTTTATTTTAATAGTCCAAAATCCGAATAGGATGCCACCTGCACCAATCTGTCTAATAATTTTATTTTAAATATAGTATGTAAAAAGATATTGCCTAAAACACCTTGTACAATAGCTTTTATTTTTTTTTAGTTTTATTTTTCACTCTACATGACAGTAGTACTTAGACAGGGTGTTCGGAAAATGCGTTAGAAAATTTTAAGGGGTCACTCTGCAATGAAAAATAATGTTAGTAAGTCCTTTGACAAAATGTCTAAATCTCCTTGGTTACCAAGTTACAGGGGTTAAAAGCTTAATTTTTATTTTTGTTTTTTCGCCATGTTGCATTTATTTTTTAACCAATCTACTTGACATTTGGCACACAAACTAAGCTTTGCAAATTTAAAATTTAAAAATAAAAGTAATTTTTTTAAACCGCCAGAGGGCACTTAACCTGAAACTTAAAATTTATTTAGATTATAACTTTTTTGACAGATATCGCAAACCTGAATGTTCTTAATATTTTACACACCTTAGTTCAAACTAAGAGGCTTAGGACATATGTTTATATGAAGTTTTTTTCTTATTTTCCGTTGTAGAATCGCGCCCGTAAAGTTTGTCGGTTAAGTTACTGGACACCCTGTATGTATGTAGGTAATTTGATTGAGATTGATAAAAACTTTAATGTCGATTGGTGCCTAAACGGTTGTGTTTATCGACTTTAATAAAGAGTACCTTATTTTTTAAGTTTTTAATTGTCTATAAAATGGCGCCCCTAGGTTTGCGATATCTGTCAAAATAAAAAGTTATGACGTAAATAAATTTTAAGTTTCAGGTTAAGTGCCCTCTGGCGGTATTAAAAAAGTACTTTTATCTTTAAATATTTTAGAATCTGCAAAGCTTGATTTGTGTGCTAAATGTCAACTAGATTGGTTAAAAAATAAATGCAATATGGCGAAAAAACAAAAATAAAAATTAAACTTTTAACCCCTGTAACTTGGTAACCAAGGAGATTTCGACATTTTGTTAAAGGACTTACTAACATTATTTTTCATTGCAGACTGACCCTTTAAAATTTCCTAACTCATTTTCCGAAGACTCTGTATATCACATTTTTCTTCTATAACTAGAGACAATTTTTTTAATTTGAAAATTTTTAAAATTATTAGAGTTTTCGGTTTTTTAATATAGAATTAAATCAAGGCCATATTTAAATTTATAAACATAACCTCCAAATTTGTATCATTTCCTGTATAGTAACCAACCCTTTTTTTAATACATTCTTAAGGCCATTAGAAAAAAATGTATTTTTAAATAATACAGAATGTACCAAAAAATGTAATAATTTTTCTTAAATTTAAATTTTTAAAAATTTCCTATGGCTTTATTTATACAATTAAAAAGAACAAAATAGTGATATACTAGTACTATAATGTGGGGTAAAAAAATCTATTATACAGGGTGTGTCAAAAATTTTGAGGTTATTTTTTTAATTTAAATATAACCTCTACATATTTTTTAGGCAAGCCTGTGGCAATACATTTGCTTAAATACTATATTTAAAATAAAATAGTTTTTATTCAGTAAACAGACGGATAACTGAATATATTGTTATGATTGTAATAATTTGGTTATAAACACGTATAATTTAGGTAGATTAACTAATAAACTAACTTTTTATAATCATACCAAAATATTCTGTGGTAAGTAAAGTGTGTATAAGTTTTATCTGAAAGTGGCTTCTTTTAATATATTAATTTTTAATAATTTTCTACCTTCCTATATCTTCTTACGTACCTGAGTATTTATTTTGAAAAATCGCTTCCCTACATAATTCAATTTATTTTTATTAAAAGTTCATATTCCCAACAATTAATTTTTACCTTTAGATTTATAATTCTGTAAGCAGGTAAATTTACACAAAGTACCAGCAACACTCTTAAAGAGTATTCATATCTCATAACCCTGCATGGTACCAATAAAATAAATATGAAACAGCATGTCTACAGCATGCTTTGGTTAAAAGTTACAAAACAAACGTAACTAAATCGTTGGCAATAATGCAAATCTTAAGATTCATGGTGTTTTATTAATTTTTATTATTTAAATACCATATTTGTTTGGTTACACTGGAAATATAACATAACATATACATAATTATATTTTAATAATTACTTTTATTTCTGTATATTTAAGTGGTTTAAAATGCTTTTTAGCAACAAATATTATCTCCAACCATACCTATACTTGTATGACAATGACTAAATTTATTTAAAATAAGAAATACTGAAAAATGCATAATAAAAACTTATATTTTTTTAAATTTACTTTTATAAAATGTTTAAAATAATACAGTGATAATTGTTATCTCAATCATTTACCCTTTCTCTATTTAACAGACTATTACTTTTAAACTCTGGACGTGTATTTAAGTATGTTTTGATTGAATAACCCCCACACTTAAATCTCAAATTTAGAAACCCCACTCCCAAAAGTTAATTTGATTTTGTGTCTCACAAAAGGTTATACTGAGTAGGTTTCCACTGACGAAAATTTTTGTGCGTCAAGCTCCGGGGCTTGAAGCTCCAGATGTGCTATAAAAAGTTAGTCACTAAAACGCATCCCTAGACAAAGAAGGAGAATAACTTTAAGTAATTTTAAAATTTCGATTTTTGTTAACCTTTCTTGACTTAAATAATAATAATTTCTGTCTTATATCTAATTCCATTTCAAACAAATAATTTGTAAAAATTCATCCTTGACATTAAAAAGCAAATTTTTGACATTTGGAGCACGAAACACCAAAAAAGGGGCTGGTGCATGGGGGACAAGGGGAAAGAAAAACGGAGTAGTTAAGGTGCATAACACTTTCGGCCACTGGAACGCCATTAAGTACAACGAAATGCTCCGAAGCTACCCGGGAGCGCTCTATATGCGTCACTGAAAGGCTACTCTGGTTAAACAAATAGGTATTGGAATATCGACCAGTAAAGCATCAAAAAAGGATGGTTGTGACTAATTCAATCAGAAATGTTTATATGCAGGTATTCACGTTAGATTGTCTCTTTTATCACTTTGCCTATGTGTTATGTTATCTAACTATAATATGTAGTTGTAAGAGCTTTTAAATTTTAAAATCTCATTTAAATTATTCGCTATTATGGCTTTACATCCAATAATAATTATTATTCTATATGCCTCCCTAAACTAACCATATTATTTACAAGTAAGCATTTCATGTTATTTTTTTAAATCATGGTCTGATTATTTTTATGCATTATTAGAATATATTTAACCATTTCCAATTTAATATTAATTTATCCTTCGTGGGTAAAATAAACAATAAATTAAATAAGTACTAAAGTGTCTTAAGTCGACAAATTCTTTATTTTTGTGATAAGTTTAAAAAAAATCCACCTTAGTGCATACTCGACTCCACACACTACACAAAATAAAGACAAAATGTTCTTTTCAGTATTAATAAATAATTTTAAGATTATCTAAGAAAAGCAATAAAACTAAATTAAATAATATTAACATCTAAATCAATAAGTTTTACTAACCTAAATGATTTTTAATTCAAAAATTATAAAAAAATATAAAGAGACCAAAAAACTGTATTTTTTGGTGTACTTTTTTGTCAGAAATATTTGGCCCAAGCCGCCACTCAACTTATAAATTTAGTCAAGATAGAACTTTATGAAACATAGCCAAATAACAACCAAATAAGATATTTTCATAAGTCATTTTTTTTGTAAAAGTTTAACACCTTCAATCTTGAGGACAAAAATATGCGAACCTATGTTTGTAAAAACTTTTTGCGTTTAAAAAATGCAAGAAATCGTTAATTAAAGTATTGCGGCATACTTTTTAACACCCTGTATATTCATTGCACTTAGATCTAAGAAATATGACATACATAATTTTATTTTTGCTCAATGCAATATATTCTTTATTTTTAAAGAGATCAAAATAATTTTCTACACTCCCTTAACCTTTTAATAAGCAAAACGTTTAACAAAATATAAATCAATTTTCATGCTTAAAGAACATTACTGAGTATCTCATGAATAAGATGAAATATGTTAGGCTAATTTGTTTGTTTGTAGTCATGGGAAAAATAATATAAGAATTTTAATGCTGCTTCGAGAAGAATAGATGGTTCTTTGACATGCTCTCGCTTTCTTTTGATGGCTTATTTGCGGGTCATGGTTCCATCGGTGATAAAAATGATACATACAAGTTAACACTTGTTTAAATAAATTGCATAACTGAGAAGGATTTATTTAAAAACTATTTAAAAAAACTGTCCAAAATCAATAAAGATTGAATAAAATAAAATCGATTGCCTAATTAAGTAAAAACTAGTTAATTTAATCATAATTTGTATTAAAGTTTTAATAAAATGACATAAGAAAACGACTAAGGCGCAGTTTTAAATATTGCTTAAGTTTAACCTTACTGGTACATGAAATTATTTATTATTTAAAATATGTATACAGGGTGGTCATTCTTAAGTCGGCACTATTGCTAACTTCCTTATTATTGAAGACACGAAGTCGGTTAAATTAGTAAAGTTGTAGTACTTTTTTCCGCTGATTAACGTGATGCCAACCGAAATACAATTAAATATCGGGTTTTGGACTTTTTAAATAAATGGAACACCCTGTATATTATACCACCATTTGACAGATTTATCAAAGAGCTTTAAAAAAAATCAACATATGATATAGGTATCATTTTTTATAGTTTCGGAAATATGGTCATCGAAATCAAAGAAATAGTAGATACAGTGTCTCTTTTAGCTTCGACACTTAGCCTAGTGCTTATAGCTTAGAGCTATAGATATAATGGAAATTTAATCTAATATTTGAAATATTTATTTATTGGTGATGCAATATTTAAAATGTCAGTTTACTATAAAATTTCTAAAGATGACCATATTTCCAAAACTATTAAAAATTGAATATATCACAAATGGACTTTTTTAAAGCTCTTTAATAGATCTTTCGAATAGTAATATAATTAGGATGCTGTTCCATTAAAAAAACACACACACACACATACATTTTTGCTATAAGTCGAAAACTCAATGTTCAATAACTGTTTTTTCTGTTGGCAATACGTTAATCCGCGAAAAATACTACAACTTTACCAATTTTACTGACTTCGTATCTCCAATAATAAAGTTAGCATTAGTGCCGACTTAAGTTTGATCACTCTATATATTGCTGTTGGTTTTGGAAATTACCTGACAACAATTTATTTTTAATGGGCTGGTTCAAATACAAGTGGACTTCAACTGAACCATAACTTAAGTGGAAATTGTAAAACTGGGCTTGAAAGTAAACCTTTAAAAGAGAGTTATTGTAAATCCTAACAAACTTGACAAATTTTGCATTATTTATGTGCAGTATTTGATATGAATATGGTATTAATTATAATATCTATTTGTTGGACTAATAGAAGGATAAGCAAATGATGGTAGGTAATTAATATCAAATTAAATACCCAGTAAAAATTTGAACAGTTCTTACCAAGACATTTTGTACATCAGAAAAGAATAATGTATACAGGGTGCAATTTCAAAATATTTATGGTATTGTAGATGTTTTTTTTATCTTTGGACCAACCACGAAGGCTGAAAGCCTAACTACTAATGTACCGTGGGTGTCTTAAGCAAGGTAAGAGGAAGTTTGTTAACACGGGACTTAAAAACTTAAAGAGTTGGGGGAGAAGGAAAGACCTCCGCTGGCAGTAGGTTCCACAGTCTAGAAACTCTAGGGATAAAAGAACGAACGAAGTTCAAGAACAAAGAAGTTTTAGAAGAATTTACTTGTATGAAAAAATCTTTTATGTCTATTTTATACTTTTTAAGAACTTGTAAAAAGTGTTAAGAAATTGGATAATTATTCCATTGCTAGAAATTTTTTAGTCTTCTGATATTTACCTTGGTCTTTCTCCTCTTCATCATCCGGCTCTGATAAATTATCTTCTTCGTCATCATCTGCAGCTGACCTGGGTGACCTAGGTGACGGTGGTACATCAGGTCCATCAGCTTCACTACCAGAATGATCGTTGTCCCCTAAAGACCCAGCGCTGCCTCCACCGCTTTTTGAAAGATTTAATACTGGGCTATGTTCTGTAGGTGAGCCTGAAATTAAAAATATAAATTAAAACCAATGTTCTATTAAATAAAATAATAATAATTAAAATAATAAAATAAATAACTCTAATCAAAAGAATGTTACATGATACTGCTATAATTTATTTTCATAAAAAATCAAGGTAAAAACTAATGGAACACTGAATCAGTCATCCAGTAGCCAGTAAATCTCGTAGAGTAAGGATCCCTGAAGATGCCTCTTGCAATCGATGGCAAAACGTCGATAAACGATTTGGGGGATGGTAACCCCCAAAAAAAACCTTGACATATTTTTCATATTTTAACAAAACTGATGATGAAAACATTATACGTGTAGGCTTTTTTAAAAGTAGGCTATAGAAGTGAGTAAATTACGAAAAATCCAAATATTTGGCACTCTACAGTTTTGTAAACAACAAACCTCCTTTGAATGAAAAAAGGGAAGCAATTATTGCGTATAATTACAACTCAAAGAAAAAACATAAGGTAGTAGGCTGTGATTGCTTGTTTTAGTACGGTTTATTTACAATGACAAGTTTGTTCTAAATAAACATATTTGGTTTGTTATTGGTGTCATTTTTTTCTTTTAGTTGACGGGGGGCAACTTACGATGGCTTTAGCTCGAAGGGGGTACATTTTAGGATAAATGTTATGGGAAACAAAAAGTCATATTTAAACCTTAAAAAGGCGTGCTTAAAATATTTAGAGTAAATTTTAAAACACCCTGTATTTAACACCGCATCTCTACGTCTGGAGAATAACGACATAATTCATCCGTAAATGTCTGCCTTTACATATAATTAAGGCCAAATAAACCAATTAATGGCATAATTCCAAACGGACCTATTTACCGCAATAAATCTTCAACAAAAAGGATTTAGATTGATGCCGAATGTGGCATAAAACCGGCGTTTGGGTAAAATCTGTTTTATTTTCTGCATATGCGTATTTAATTGTGACCCTGTTGGAAATTTATTGCTCCCTGGATCGGTTCGTGTTGTGTCCGAACTCTAAAATCCCACTTTTACGGCCATTAATTAAATCGCCTGCGAGTTAGAGCAATGCTGCCCGATAGTTAACTTTTTATTTATTTTGTATTGATCGCAATATGAAGGCATCCCGCTGTTAAAGGTAAAAATTAATGTAAAATATTGCAGCTTAAATTGCAAACACTTTTAAATTTTAAGTGCACCTTGTTAAAAGTAAAAAAAAAAAAAAATTGCGAGCAGTATAATTATCTTACGTTGGAAAAAAATGTATTGTGTTTAGCACGGATTATATTTATACACAATTAAAAGATAAATATATTTCTAAAAACATTTTAAAATAATCTTTTTTCATCTGATAAAATTTATAATATTTTTCGTCTCTTTGTAATATGTTATTGAAATTTTATAGACAGAAAAAGTAGTAAGAGATGTTGTACAGACATCTTGGGATAAGTAGGTGATTTAGGACTTAAAGTATCATTTTGCTAAAAAACAGCTTTAAAAAGGGTTACTATAGATTGTCATGTAACTGTCTGTATTACGACAATTCCCATATTTACACTATTAACCCGATAAATGTCTTGTTCACACGGCCCGACAACTTATTAAATAGATATTCGCCATTCGGTTTAAGAAACACATAAAATGGGAATCTAGATCCAAAGTGACGAAAAATATTTACAAAAATTCTTCAACTTTTTGGTGTGCGACTCTGTTGAAAAAAAAATTTTAAAAACAAACCATTAAATTTTAGAAAACTATAAAGCTAAAAACCTAAATAAAACAAAGCTTGGTCCACAGTTAGTGTTTTAGTAATTTCATATAATAGGCGCAGACGTGGACGGAATTCACGTCGTTTCAAGGGCTTGGGGAATGATTCCCCTGTGATTCAGAGCTTGTCGGTTTTTGCATCAAAGGAGCGCGCAAATAGGTTGGTTTGTTTGAACGGATGTTTGGCGAATTGTTGCAAGTCTGGACGCAGCTTAAAGCCAACGTAAGCTATTTAAAGTTAAACTGCAAATACAACAAAACCGACTTGAACTTTCTTCTTTTGAGATTTTTTACAAAATCCATAATGATAACCACTAACAGAGTTAATACAAGTGATAGCCTAACTTCTTTAAATTTTTTGTTGCATTTACCCAATAAATAAATCTTAAAACGTATTAAAAAATACGATACTAACTGCAACAACGAGCAAATTATGACTAGTTCCCGAAAAGGGTCCATTACAACGTTGCCAAGTCGCAAGTTTATTTGCTAATAAGAGTTTTAGCATGTCCCACACATAGTCTGGATTAAATAACTTTAAGAAGTTTGTAGGATGGTTTTAATAAAAAAATGTATTATGTAGAATCATTATACACCTGAAAATTAGAAATTAAACCCCACCTATTACAGATTGCCTTTTATGCCTATAGAGCTTTATTAACATATCCAATAATAACTTACCATTTCGAGGACTACTAAGATCCCTAGGTTTTTGATCTAATAAGGGTATAGGTCTTTCAGGATCACATCGTTCTTCCCGTAGCCTGAAAAAAAAAAACATTTTTAGTATAAGTTTTATTTAGTTTTTTAATTAACGACATAATAAGTTATTATATTTGGGTAAATAATAAACAGCTTGGTTTTAACTAAACAATGTAAATATCAGTAAGCAAATATACCATAGGCCATATAGGTACTCCAATACCAGACATTTTACTTAGGCACGTTCAAGAAAGCGCAGTTGCTAATAGGTAATAAGTAAGGAAATCAAAAATATTAAACATATTAATTTTAAGTTAGTTAAAAGCTCAGAAAAGAATCATCGGGAAATGTAAACCTAATTTAAAGCCAATACTAAACAAAACCAACGTTTACAAGGACTTCTAAATACGGTAACACATTAAATTAAAATAAAACTCACAGAAGAAACATATTTCTATTTTAAATCTTTTTCAAACGGACACTGTTTTCTATACAAGGTTATTTCTAAGATGATGCATTCCTTTTAACACTGTTTAAAATACAAGGAATAAAAAAATAAATAAATAAAATTATGTCCGAAAATGCTGTCTTTTCGATATACAGGGTGTTAAAGTTTAAGAAGAATGCATTTTTAATTATAAGTTTCCTATAACTTCATATAATTCCACAAAATAAGGTACACTTTTTATACTCTTACATTACAATATTTGCTGTAAAAGTTAAAAAAAATTCAGTGGTCCTCGAACAAGATTTTTATTAAATCTTTTGGAGAAAAAAATAGTACGCTGCTGCTTGTTAAACAATATTCTTGAAAATACTTATTTTTAATCTTAATTTAGTATCTAGACATTTGTTTGTACGAGGCAACGTCCAGTTTTTAGTTAAAAAAAAATAATGCAAGGCCAAATCTCTAAAATCGGATATGGTGTTTTATTTCTAAGTTAGGTTTGTAACTGTGTAATAGTTTTCTGAGAGCAACAACTTTTATAATGACATTAAAAATGTAGTAATGCAAGTATTTGACCCAGGGCCGTATTAACTGTTTGAGGCGCCCTAGGGTAGAATTCCTGGAGCGCCTATTTTCCATCAAAAAAATTTTTGAAGAGCAAAAAAATTAAAAAGGTCATTTCCTCCTTTTTACGTCTATTTGCGCCTATTTAGTCACCGAAAATCCCCACTCAACCTAAACTTTTTTAAATGCTCCCTGTCTAGCGCCTATTACTCCCTGTCTGGCGCTTATTTTTTCATGGCACCCTAGACTGTAGCCTAGTCAGCCTAATGGACAATACGGCCCTGATTTGACCTTACTTTTATACAAATTAAACAAAAACGAATTTTACATACAGAACATCTATCAGATTTTAGCGATTTTTCAATACATCAAAATGGCATTAGTTTTGTAAACGAAACCGGAAGAGACCAACTTAACCCCAAAGTAAATGAGTATTTCAATTTTAAAAATAAAATTGATTTAAACAAAAGGCTGTGGCGTACTATTTTTTTTTATCTTTGTACAAGCCACGAAGGCTAAGAGCTAGATACTAACGTACCGTGGGTGTCACGGGACTTAAATACTTGAAGATTTGGGGGGAATGAAGAGACCTCCGCGGGCAACAGGTTCCACAATCTAGAAACTCTAAGGATAAAAAAACGAACAAAGTGAGAAGTTCGGGGACTGTCCAGTTGGACCGTATAGGAGTGCATACGCGCGGAACCACGAGTCTCTCTGTAGGGAACCGTGAGTGGAGGAACTATACTGGACAATTCTTCAGAGCAGAAGTTATGAAAGTACCTATAAAAAGCAACAAATCCCCCACAGCCCGACGATGAGCAAGAGAGGGAAGCCTTTCTGTAAGTGAAGGATCATTAATGAGACGAATAGCTCTTCTTTGAATATATTTTTCGTTAAAAAACTTTAAGTACAAATCTTGTTTAAAAGCTACTGGTAATTTTTGTTTTTTTAACTTTTACAGCAAAAAATGTAATGTAATGGTAAAAAAGTGTACAAAATGTTTAACAACCTGTGTCTTGAAAAATAATAGTTTTGGTCAGTTTTATTTTTAAAAAAATATTTTCTTGCATTTTACATAATGTTAAAAGGAAAGTATCAACTTAAAAATAACCCTGTTTAATACATTAAATGAGAAGTATCGTAAATATGTAGCAACGGAATGTCTGAGCAGTATAACGATCAAATATCCTGAGATATTCCGCAATCAAAAGCGTTGAGCTTTATAAAGCTCACCTGTAAACAATACTGCCCGTTGTTATACTTGTTTTATGCTCCAGAACGATTCCAGATGGGGTGTGGGGGTTTCTGTCCGTTTAAATTTAAGTCCTGGATCTAGCGTTAATTAAAATTTCCAGAGTGTTTGTTTTCTGAAATGAAGAGTGTTGCATGTATATTGTTTCTTTGTCGTCCACGGATTGTTATTTAATACTTTCACGTTTACCTTTTTTAAAAAGGGTTTTATCAAGTAATATACATTTATATTTTGTTTAAATTAAGTTTACATAAAGTGTACAAGGAAAAACAGTGCTTTGTTTTTGAAATTCTTTCAAGCTTAAACGATATATTGCAAAGCAGGGTTAAAAGAATAATAATATTTTTGACACCTTGTTTAATCGCAATTCCTGTTTTTTTAAATACTTTGTTAAGGCTAGTTAAAAATGTTTCTTTTATAGATACAGAAGGTTTCAAAATTAACACAAGTATTTTTAAAATTTAAAATATCAATTTTTTTACCAAAATGATATAAAAAGTACTGCCATGTAAAAGAAATAAAATTGGCATTATACAAAGAAAAGTGACTACAGTTTTTTTTATGTCATTATAGTGCACATTGAATTTAAATCTAGGCAAAGCTAGTTTTAAAATTTAGTACAATTAAGAAGCTTATATTTAAGGTTCTATAAACTGCAAACAACTCCCCTACAGCAGGGATGACGAACCATTACCATAATATTTTGGGCCCGCCACTACAATATGTATTACAATTAGGAAAAAAGTGTGTGATGTAGTTTCTAATTATTGTTATTTTTCCAACAATCACAAAGCCAAAATTATTTGATGGCAGGTCTTTTGAGCTCATTTAACATTGTTTTTTTAGAAAGATGGCACGCGTTGATTCGTAAAGGTTCTGGTTAGGCTACAGTTGCCATCAGGTTGGGTAAAAATTGGGAGACCCCTTGATATGAATACATTAATAAAAGGTAAAATTATTTTGGGCATATGTCTCATTAATGACAGTAAAAATAAATAAATAATAACCTGTAGGTGAATTCGGCTACCATGGTTGATTGTTTAAAAATTACGGAGTCTCCAAAAGAAAATGGAATTTCGGCCCGACCAAGACACGTGTTTCGGCCTCGTTAAGACTTGTCATAGCCGCTTTAGGGTCGTAGGTATATATATATATATATATATATATATATATATATATATATATATATATATATATATATATATATATATAAATATATATTTAAATATCTAAATTAGTATAAAAGTTATTATATAAATAAAAACATTTTTTATAATAACTCCGTTTTTCAAAGAACCAAGACGTTTAGGACATATGTATGTTTATATGAAGTTTTTTTCCTTATTTTCATTATAGAATCACCCCATAAAGTTGTCGGTTGAGTTACTGGACATCCGGTATATAAACCAAATATCCTAATTTAAAATGAAAATATCAAAAATGCACATCTGTTTTAATTAAAAGATTGGCAATATACTGCATAGAAGAAAATCCAAGGGATTTGGAAGTCCCGCTAATGGATCTCCACAGGGGTGCCCGATCTTGTTTTAAACGTTTTACGTTTGTAAATGATAGCTTTGATGAGCGCTACAAATGCCGTTATGAGTCATTGCAACGCATATTCATTTTTATTAACTTTAAGACTCCCATTTTCATAATATCTAATAATAGCTTTTTCTGTGTATTTGATGTTCGACGTTTTTGGTTAGTTTCCATATCTAATCCCTGTTACATTTAAACCATTCCATCTTTTAATGAGTAGTATAATTTTTTTTTAAATTTTAATCGTCATACCTTCCCAAGCAGCAAGCTGACGTCATTTTTAAGTCATTTTTGGTCATTTTTAGTCATAGGACGTCATTAGATCAAAATTATGACGTCATTTTAACGTCATTTAATTGACGTGTTTTTGACGTCGTTAAAGTGACGTCTTTTCGACGTTATTTTTCGTCATACTAGCTCATAAAAATATAATGACGTCATGTTTAGAAAACCCGGCAGAAAAATTTTGATAAATATATGATTCGTGTTAAAACCCAACCGAAATATCATATGACAGAAAAATAAGACTAATAATTTTACAAAATTGAAATAGGAAAAAACTCTACCAATAGATGGCGTAACGGACAATAAACTACTACGTTTATTCGACATCTTCGACATTCTTTTATCGCCTACACCGTACCGATGAGACCAAAATAGTTCGAGACCGGTCTGCGGTTGGTGATCTCAATTAGCTTTGAAAGAAATATCTTCGGCTAGTGTAAAAATCTGTATCTCCAGGTTGGACAGTGTCCCCGAGATGCGACCTTGACTACTTGCTTGCAAGGAAATTGCAAGCAGTAAGGAGTTTTTTCCTATTTCAATTTTCAAATAAAATATCATATCATTTTAGCTTTAAAAAAATAAGTCTATGCGTCAATTTTTCGTCATCTTAAAGACGTCATTAACGGGACGTCTTTTGTCTGTGACTTAGGGAGGTTAATTTAACGTCATTTTGTCGTCATCTTATGACGTCTTTGCTGACGAAATGTGACCAGAAATGACCAAAAAGAGACGTCAATAAGACGTCAGCTTGCTGCTTGTGTTACCCTCATACATTAAAAAGAAGGTTGAGGTTATAGGTTCAACTGCACATATTTTTTATGCCTTTTTTTACCGACTACTTTGTTAACTGTAAATCCATTTAAAAACTGCTTGTTTATTAAAAACAGTGCATTTCTGCGGTGGTCACATTAAAACCAAGTCAGAATCTGATGCTTGGAATCTGTGATTTACGAGAGAAAACCTAACATTTATAAACATATTACCTTTATATTAATATACCACCAGATAGGTAGTATTTAAAGTTGCATAAGCTTAAGCACTTAGATTATATACCTACTAAAGGCAGCATTGTCGCTCTGCGCAAACGACTTACGTGACAGAAACACGTTGTAGTAGTGCGTTAGTGTCTGTTTACCGTTTAAATATTATTAATAAAAAAGTTAAAATTAAAAAACAAACATTATGAAAAAACAACGTTCTAAAAATGTAAATAAAACTCAGTTATAACCTAAAAATGATACATAAATAAAAATTTTGAAAAAATTAGGTTACTTTATAACGTATGAGCATACTAACAATATTAACTGAATAAACCAAAGCATTTTATACTTTAATAAACTATGTCATTAAGTAGATTTATTTTGTTTTTTTATCTATTTATTATTTTTAAGTCTTAAGTAAGTGTTATTTATTTTTTTATGTTTATATAAAAAAATATTCTTACAAATAAAAAAAAATACTTTGCCAATACCGGACCATTATTAACAGCTTTTTATATTTTTACGCTATATTTAGCTTATGTAGTCGTGTCGTGTACTAGGACAAAGTTTTCTACTTTGATTCAAATCTCATTTGTACACAGCCATCACCGAATATCAAAAATCTTTAGGCAACTTTTGGAACATTTATCAAGAAAACAAGATACGTCACACATAACACATGTACGATGCGAAAAACAGGGGAGAGATGGCTTCGAAAATTCAATCAATCATCAACATTTTGTATGAAATTGAAAATTTTATACGTGATAAAACATTTTTCTTTCGATGTTATTGAGTTGGATGCATGCGTTTTCCTACTGAAAATGGGGATTCTTTATACTCCCTTTTAGATAAAATGAAAGAAAAATAGTTCTTGTTTTCGTTATGTTTATGCACAAAGACCATTTATTGCTTTTAGAATTGAATTAGCGTATAGCTGTGTTACTTCTGTCCATGATGACTTTTCTTTCCTCAGAAAGTTTTGCATGGTCCAAAACCTAAAATACAGTCATCAGATATCAAATTGTGTCAGTCAGGCCAGGTTTGGCCAAACATGTAATTTTTGCTCAAAACTAAGGTACCTGTATTTTTGCTAATAAGTATTGCACATTGTTACAAAAAAATATGTTTAGAATTTAAAATTACTTCCAAATCTGCAATTTTGTTCTGTCCCAAAAAGTGTTTTTGTTTTCTGCAAAAAGCGAGACAATTTAAGATTGTACGTTAGTACATTATACATTTTTCTTGTTTTAATAACATTTTTTTTTTTTTGAAACTTTCCTA
This sequence comes from Listronotus bonariensis, assembly GCA_014170235.1. Taxonomy (NCBI): domain Eukaryota; kingdom Metazoa; phylum Arthropoda; class Insecta; order Coleoptera; family Curculionidae; genus Listronotus; species Listronotus bonariensis. The sequence goes on from JACEGR010007690.1 coordinate 38,611, forward strand.
TAACATTTATAATCATGAAATATAGTGCAGTAATGTACAAACCTAAATTTTCACCATTATCGCAGAACAAAAACATTTGTTTTTGTAAATAAATAAAATTGCATATTTAAAAGTAGTTTTTAATTCTAAATATCTTTTCTATCTAACATTTTTTGATATTGGTAAACATTACAGGTAGTTTACTCTTAAACAAAAATTACATTTTTGACGAAACCTCGTAGATGACCGATACAATTTAATATCTAATGATTGCTTGGTAGGTTTTGAACCATGCAGAACTTTTTATAACGAATAACTTTTTTGTGAAATAAATAATAAAAAAGTTGTCCATATGACGCCAACTTACGTAGACACACTGTATAAATGGTATTTATACAGGGTGTCCAGTAATTTGACCGACAAGCTTTAAGGGGTGATTCTCGAACAAAAAATAAGAATAAAATAATTTATATTTAAACATGTCCTAAACGTCCTACTTTTGGAATTACAGGGTATTTAAATTAAAAAAAAAATCGATATAACAATATAGATATCCTTTTTTATTTTTAGGTAGACTACACTTAAATTTATTGAGAAGGGAACTAAAAGAAATAATGGCAAAATCAAAGGAAACTGGACCTTTAGGTCAGTTAACGTCGCGTTTACTGTTACATTGCAAAAATTTAGACAAATCACCAATTTCAATTATTTAAAAAAGCGTCGAACTGTAAAAATAGGTTACTTTTTAAATACTTCATGTAGTATACCAAGATAAAGTACTTTATCTTTTTGTAATCGATTAAAAAAGCGTTTTTAAGGGTCGTGGAAAAAATAATTTTGTATAAAGTAACCCAAAATTATTCTTAAAAGATAACTAAAAACAATTTTAAAAAAATACACAAAAATTTTGCAAATAAATAAACCTATAAAACGAAAACAAACTTACTATTTTATTAGGTTTTAAGCAAAAAAAAATATAATTATAATTTATAGATGCTAAAATTTAGAAAACCATTTTAAAACCAACCTATTTTGTAATTTAAATTTAGACGTAAACCAAGATAGATATTCTAATTTAATTAACTTAACTTACTAATTTAACCTCAACAGACTCTTAAAACCTGCAAGTATCAATTTCCCGGGAAACATGCAAAACTCGGATGTCTATTCTCGTGGAAAATCTTGTGAGGAATCCGCCGTCGTTGCGCGTTACCTCTCTTAGTCCAAAATGCAAGAAATTAATATTAAATCCTTATAACCGGGGGTGATTAATATCTACAGTAGGCACTACTAATTATTATTTAATAACTCGTGTTCGCGACTTCTACCGACCTGATTGACTGCTAATTGCCCCAAAATGTAATTAAATTTTAATCAGAGTTTCTGTCAATTTTGTAGCTTAATAATATCTCAACGTAAATATTTAAAAATGTTTTAAATTTTTACAACTTGTACATTTTATGAATTGAAAAAAATATATACATTATAAGTATCAGCATTACTTAAATCAAAAAGAGAACGTGTGTGTCATATTAAGACAAATATTGAAAAAAAAATATTAAATGGATTTTTTCAGGATTTAAATGCTATTGTATCTGTCTTTAAAGATTTTTGTTTTACATGAATACATCTTAATACATAGTACTTAATACATACTGGGTTAGTTAAAAGTAAGCCAACTCTTTTATTTCTTTAAAACCAACAAAGCTGCAAGCCCAAATTGGTATCTGGGGGTATGCGGAATTAAATAGTGATATTGAAAATGTTGCCAGATATCTCAGTTTTATGGTACACGTATATTTTTATTTTTTAAAATGGATTGCCCCTTTGATTTTTGTTGCATTAAATTGGGTGGATCAAATTTGATGGGTTTTCCAATTTTTAAAATTCTGTCCCTACTAGTTGCTGAGATATATTACACTACACCTCTAGCAAAAAGTATGTTAGCGCCTAAATATCTTTAAAACGGATAAAGCTGTTTTTATAAAATTTGGTATTTTGGGGTTTTTGGACATGCCAAATTAATTAGTGATATTAGCATTGTTGTCAAATTTTAATGGAATTGCGGTGTCTTATCTCGGTAACTTGTAAAGATTAAATTCTAAAAATTTGAAATCTTACTAAAGTTGACATGCTTTTTTATTGCAACTAAAATAATTAGGAGCAAATTGTTTAAAATACCAAAAATACTACGTGTTGCGCAAAACTGGAAAATCTGGCAACAATGACAATATTACTGTTTAATTTTACTTGCCCAGAAACCTTTAAATACCTAAATTTGTAAACGCAGCCCAAGTCGTTTTAAAGATATTTGAGTGCATCTGAACTTTTAGCTAAATGTGGTGTTGTCATATTTTAGTAGCTAGTAAAAATGAAATTTTAAAAATTTGTGGAATCACTAAATTTAATTTGTGCAATTTATTGCAATAAAAAAGGGACCTTCTCATTTAAAAAAATGAAAAAGATACGCCTAGCACAAAACTGGAAAATCTGGCAACGGTGTCGATAGTACTTTTAAGTTCTTTAGATCTGATATCTTTTAAATACCAAATTTGGTAAATGTAGCTTTAGTGGTTTTTAAGATATTTAGGAGTTGCAGTACTTTTTACTAACCCAGAATATGTTTAAATTTAAGAAAGTCAGCTCTTTTAGTGATTATAACAGAATTTATGTACTCTGTACTTGTATAGTCAAGAAGTGAGTTTTCTGCAAAAAGTAGTTCTTAAAAGCGTAAAAATATGTTGTTGGTATTGGGGATTCAAAAAATTAGGAAAAAGATTTTTTTATTACTTTACACTTTAAAATTGCAATTGTTATAAACAAAAAAACCAAAACATTAAAAAGGACGTCTTCGTTTTGCAGTTATAATTAAAAATATGTTAAATTTTAAAAAGATCCCACAAAACATTTTTGTAGAACATATCCCGACTCTAGGAGTTGTAGCTCCATTATTTATATTTAAATTAATTATAGTGTAATCCAGACACGTGAAGGATTTTAGTTTTTTTGCAATATATTTTTCACAAAAAACTCGCTTGTCGACTATACTATAAGGAATTTTCTCCTTTCTTTTTAATTACTAAAACACTTTTAAAACCCATTTTAAACTAGTTAATGAATAAAATATGTATATAAGCATAAAAATTCTATTTATTTTTATGCTTATATACATATTATTTTTAAGTAATATGTTCCTTTTTTTGTTGTTCAAAACTCGTAAAATGCAACTGACAACCATGTTTTTACTGATGATTATCTATTTTGCTGCTTGCTATTTTTTTCTTTGATATCCGTACCTCACAAGATTACTTATGGGTATTGTCAAAATCACGTCTAACGTCAAAAACAAGTGGTGTGATATAAAAACGTGTGATACACATATTGGATTCAAATATTTTTAGTACTTAAAACGCCAAAATAAGTACTTAATACCAAATACTTAATTTTTGTTACCCGGGTATCAAGCAAAATTTGATCAGATTTAATTGTACTGGATGGGCCATATTCGTCACTGTTTATAGAAAACTTATGTTTTTGTATACTTTACATAAAAACCGACCACCATTTGCATTAAATTTTAAACCAACTGATGAAATCTTACGTCGTTTGTAACCTAAATCATGTTTTCTAATTTCTTGCCTTTTAGAAATATCTAATAAATTCCTATTTATAGAGATTAATAATTCTTTGTTACCGGCAACTTTTTCTGCAAATTGAAGATATGCTTTTAATTTTTTTTAAGGGTAACAAATTTTTACCCTTAAATGAAACATCCCAACATTAAAATTATAATTCATTTGTTAGATCCAATTTTGTGTCACATTGTAAAATATAGTCCTAGTAAAAGGCATTATGTGAATGTTTCTGTGTATTCCTTTTACTGTTGAAATATAACCACACTTTAAGAAGGCAAAACAATATTAAAATGCATAATAAATTCTAATTTAAAATGCCGTTGGTTTTCTTTAGCACCCCTCAGTAATAAAAACCAAACGCAACAGCCTTTCTTAATTTTGATTTCTTTTTCCATTTACCTCGCGTTGTTATCAACAGCCGAAGGAACATAGCAAAGTGCGCATAAAATAATACGTAATATAATAGAAAGCCGCTGCTTAATTTTTTAATGGCCAAATGCTTTTAGAGACGTCCTGACTAGCGATGAATATTTTAAGCGGCATCGTAAGACCGGGAAAATAACATTAAGAGCGCAATCGGCGGATAAGGGAGGAATATGCGCGATATATAGCTACAATTTTGTTTGGGAAATTACCCACCATCGGGCATCAGGTGTGGACTCATCATAAATATGAATTTAGCGTATTAGGAGAAGAAAAAATAAAGGAAAGTGACTGTGGTGAAAAGCGAGGAGGATGTTTTATGACTAAGGCCTCAGCTACGATAACAAGTGGAAGCATCGAGCGGAAAGTACCAAATCTATGTACTGGTAGCCGGTACTAGCTGCAAAATTTTGTGGTAAACAGCGTTTTGAAACCAGTTTCTATACATTAGAATCGCTCCGCGGATAATATTTGTTCGTTTCAAGCGGCAGCGGCATGGCTTTTTTGCTCACGTATATTGCAGCCGTCTGATTTAAAAATACAATTTTTTTATGCTACCATAAAGATCAAAGGCACCGCTCTCAAATGTTCGTTATCTTAAAAACTGTTAGGTTTAGAGAAACGAAACTATAAAAAAAATATTGCAAAATAAGTGTTTATTTTAAATTTAAGGTTAAAGAAAGTGGTTTCGATTTGAATCGAAAAGTTTTTTTTTACTGCCGACAGCCAATTTTTGTTGCACTTCCGGTAAAACCGGAAATTGTATTTTTACGGTGATAGGATATAGGGTTTATTAAATATGTTTAAAAAATCCCATTAGACTTTCTTTACCAATATTTAACCAGTCGATAAAAATGGCGGGAGACATGACATTTTTGAACGCCATTTTCTCTTAACTAATTAGGATAGGAATAGCATTTGTATTTGCTTAAAATTGCCTGCAAAATCAATTTTTAGAAGAATATACAGGGTGTTCCATTTAAAATAGCAAAGTTGGAAGCATTTTCCTATAAACCTGAAGTGCCACATGAAAGCTGAAACATTAGATATTGCGTCTATCCAATCATCTATTTCACCATAATTGCAAAATCGTATACTACTTCTAAAAAAAATAACAGAATTGCTAGTAATTTCATGGGCACCCGGTATAATAACAACATTTGATAATTGATGTTCTAAATAGAGACATATTAAAAATTCTATAAATAATAATTAACAGGTACCGCAAGTATCAATAATAAATAAGTACTGAATCATACATATGGCAATATTTCCTTTACGCAATTTGATAATACCACCGAGGACGTTATAATGTTATTACAACTTACCAAAAAGATACATTTGATACAAATTATATTTCCCTACTTTTAATCACATAATAGTGATAGAAATATTTTTACTAAAATAATCATTTACTGTTTGCCAAAATATATTTTCAAGAAAATATGTTTCGCACTTCTTTAATATTATCTTGACAGTAAAAGACAAGAAAAAATAAAGAAGGGAAAATTTAAATTGTATTTTATTACTCATATTCAGAAAGAAGCGACTAAATTGCAGACGCGACTTTTGAAAATTAAGAATGATTGCGTGAGCGCATATAAAAAGTCATAAACACTGTTAGTCCGGGGCCAGAAACCCAACCTTATCTGATCTTAGGTGTATTTTTCGGAAAAACTTTAGTATTGTGTCAATCTATTACTACGAGATAAAGCACACTGTCAAGCCAAACATTTGGTAAAATGTATTTTTTATTTGGCATATAAGTACATCGAAGTCAACAACACATACAGTCAATTTACGAAATAATCTTTATTTTTAAACAGTTACGAAAATAATAAATTATTTTATATTATTCACAAGAACCCTCTCCACTGACGCGTTTCGCCTGCTTCACAGGAACTTATTAAAGTGGATGTACCGGGTCCATGATGATGTTATTCCACTCCTGCAACAACTTCTTAACCTTTTAAGTAGTTTTTGAAGCGAGTATTGGTAAATTGGTTTCCGATTAGAAAAGTGGTCATAAAGATATTAACAATTAATATGTTAATCGTCTCCTAAGCCCCAAAAAGGTCGTGGTTATATTGGTTCCTGGTAATAAATCGGTAGACGGCTCGTTCGCCCGACGTCACTGGCAGACACCCATTAAGTGGAAGGGTTTATTGATCTTGAGGTAGGTTTGATTTACCTATTAGCAAGTTTGCATTTTTGCTGTGACTTGCGCGTATTAAAATAAACCGTTGTGTTGCATTTTCCACCAAATTATTTCGAAATAGCCCAAATATTGAGCGAACGAGGAAAACAGGTCTGTTTAGTTCTCGTTAGTTCCATTAACAAATTTACAAACACTAACATATTCCTGTTTGTACCGTAAACATGTTGGGACCCAATTAACATATAAGTCGTCTGGGCAACCGAAAAGGTTAGGAACCAAGTTTCCTAATATTTTTGGTTCGGGAACCAATTAATATGTGCCCCTTGGAGCTGGTCTAGGTATCTCATCCTATAGATGGTCCCAATTAATCACAGAAGTGACCCAAATTGTTTGCTCGTCAGAGTGCTAAATTAAATTCCATTTTGATGTGTAGTAGTCAAGGATAAAAAAATAGGTTTTTGTTAATCCCCTATATATATATATATATATATATATATATATATATATATATATATATATATATATATATATATATATTTTTTGTTCCTTTTTTTAATGGGTTGTCGTTAACAATTATCAGTTACTATAAATTATATAATTGTAAAAAAACTTTTACGAGCTTGACCAAATACGAAAATAAGTAAAGCGTAATACTTTATAAATAATCATATATCTAAATTGTATTTTAATTACTTCAGTTGCCACATCAGATAAATAATAAACTGTGAATAAAATATTAAGTTTTTAAATTTGTAAAAACTGTTGTTTTAATATCTGATTAATTTATAAATGACAAAAAAATTATATTAAATTTAATAGGGACAGATGTGCAATTATACTTTTCAACATATTGGCCGCTTAGCGGAATGCATTGGCATTTCCAAATACAATTTCTTGGCAACTTTTTAAAGTAAAGTCGCAGATATATTAAAGACAATAAATAAGTGTTAAATATTTTTTACTCACAATAAACCCCGGACAAGAATAAGAACAAATTTATTCCTTTTATGAACATTGTGTGATAGTACTAATTTTAATTGCTAA